>OX388351.1:77150713-77439713 GCA_947579665.1 Sympetrum striolatum
CGGAAAATATCCTGGGTTCGATGCTAGGTCGGGGTAAAAATCGGCCGTTTAAAATGTATTGTGGCGTTTTTTAAGATTTTTTTTGGACCATTTCCCGATGGCATGGAAACTTGAAATTTGGCATGAGGTTGGAGATCATAAATTTATTTCGTAATCAAATTTTTTGTATTCGCTGTTAGTCCTTGGTTCGATCCCAGAGGGCCATTTACATTCCTCAATGCATTTCTTATGGAGATAACGGAGACAAATTTTAGGTACTTCCCGGCATGATATCGATTTCAAACTTTGCACAAAATAAGATCAAGTCCTAGGAAGTCATTTTTTGCATTTACAGCTTCCAATACGTCCAGGGTTCGACACCAGGCGTCTCTACAATCAGTAAGTTATCCGATTTTTAAGAAATATTTTAAATCCCTTCCAAATAATATTAAAACATGAAATTAAGTATATAGAGAGAAAACGTAGATACATTTCAAGAACATATTTTTTATTTCCTAGATCATCCTTGGTTCGAATCCAGAGAGCTATTAACATTCGTGAAAAGAAGGTCTTCGTTTGAGGCAGTTGCAGCCAATATTTCTGCTTGAATTTTCACACGTATTTAGAGAAGATGATCTTCTGATGTGCTGCATAGAAATTTCACCAAAAAGACCCGGGTTCGATGCCAGACGATTAAATTGAAGCGAATTTCACGAATATTTTTAATCCTTCTTTTTCTTGCCGGGACGTCCCGATATAATGCCGTTATGAACTTAGTGTTGTCGATCTGCTTGCAGTATGCAAGCAACATTTTACTCGTATCATATATATATTCATATATTCATATATATATATATATATATATAGAGAGGATACAAAGTCACAGGCTAAACCACTAGCGTCAATGGCTTGAAATTTTTACGACATATTGGCCATAACGTATAACCTCCAGAAAAATTGCGATTTTGAACCTCGATGTCATGGGTTCGATTCCAGAGGGCCCCAAAGTCCCGATTTTTCCCGTTTAAATGCATTGCTTTGATTTTCGGGAATTAAAAAAAAATACTTTCCGGATAGGTAGAGAATCGAAACTCAAGGAGCCTATATATAAGGTCATCATCTATCGAAAACATAAATGAGTTTTACGGAAAATATCCTGGGTTCGATGCTAGGTCGGGGCCAAAATCGGCCGTTTAAAATGCATTGTGGCGATTTTTAAGATTTTTTTTGGACTCCTTCCCGATGGCATGGAAACTTGAAATTTGGCATGGGGTTAGAAATCATAAATATATTTCATAATAAAATTTTTTGTATTCGCTTATGGTCCTTGGTTCGATCCCAGAGGGCCATTTGCACTCCACCATGCATTTCTTATGGGGATGACGGAAACAAATTTTAGGTACTTCCCGGCATGCTATCGACTTAAAACTTAGCATGATAGAAGAACCAGTCTTAACAAATCAAACTATGCATTCATAGCTATCAATGTGTCCTGGGTTCGACACCAGGTGTCTCTGCAATCAGAAGTTGATCCGATTTTTAGGAATTATTTTGAAACCATTCCTAATAATATAGAAACTTGAAATTTGGCATAAAGATTGAGATCATTAATAACTTTCAGAAACATTTTTAAAATTTCCAAGATCGTCCTTGGTTCAAGTCCCGAGAGCCATTTACATTCGAGAACATTAGAGCGTCTTTTGAGGCAGTTGTAGCCAATATTTCTGCTTGAATTTTCAAACATAGTTAGAGATGGTGATCTTCTATTGTGTTTCATAGTAGGTTTTCCAGTAAGACCCGGGTTCGATTCCAGACGATGAAATTTCAGCGAATTTTAAGAAAAAATTAAATCCTTTTTTTTTTCTTATGAGGACCGTCCCGATGTGATGCCGATATGAAAATAGTATTGCCGATCTGCTTGCAGTATGCAAGCTACATTTTACTCGTATAATAGATAGATGCTTCTCCGGATTCATTCATATATCATATATATATATATATATATAGAGAGGATACAAAGTCACAGGCCAAACCACTAGCGTCAATGGCTTGAAATTTTTACGACATATTGGCCATAACGTATACCCTCCAGAAAAATTGCGATTTTGAACCTCAGTGTCATGGGTTCGATTCCAGAGGGCCCCAAAGTCCCGATTTTTCCCGTTTGAATGCATTGCCAAGATTTTCGGGAATTTTTAAAAAATACTTCCCGGATAGGTAGAGAATCGAAACTCTAGGAGCCTTTATATATGGTCATGATCTATCGAAAACATAAATTAGTTTTACGGAAAATATCCTGGGTTCGATGCTAGGTCGAGGCAAAAATCGGCCGTTTAAAATGTATTGTGGCGATTTTTAAGATTTTTTTTGGACCCCTTCCCGATGGCATAGAAACTTGAATTTCGGCATGATTTTAGATACCATAAATATATATTATAATAAAATTTTACATATTCGCTGATGGTCCTTGGTTCGATCCCAGAGGGCCATTTGCACTTCCCTATGCATTTCTTACGGAGATAACGGAAATAAAATTTAGGTACTTCCTGTCATGCTATCAACTTCAAACTTTAAATGATTTAAGAGCAAGTTGTTTCAAATGAAACTGTGCATTCACAGCCAACAATATGTCCTGGGTTCGACACCAGGTGTCTCTGCAATCAGAAATTGATCCGATTTTTAGGAATTATTTTGAAACCCTTGCCAATAATATAGAAACTTGAAATTCGGCATATAGATAGATATCATAAATAAATTTCATTAACATATTTTAGATTTCCTAGATAGTCCTTGGTTCGAATCCAGAGAGACTTATTTACATTCGTGAAAGGTAGGACGTCGTTTCAGGATTTTGCAGCCAATATTTCTGCTTGAATTTTCACACATAGTTAGAAATAGAGATCTTCTGTTGTGCTGCATGAAAGGTTCACCAGGAAGGCGCGGGTTCGATGCCAGACGATGAAATTGGAGCGAATTTTAAGAATATTTTCAATCCTTTTTTTTCTTTGGAGGCACGTCCCGATGAAATTCCGAATTTAAATTATTGTTGTCGATCTGCTTGCAGTATGCAAGCTACATTTTACTCGTATTATTATACGAGTAAAATATAGCTTACATACTGCAAGCAGATCGACAACACAAATTTCATGTCGGCATCATATTGGGACGGTTCTCAAAAGAAAAAAAAGATTGAGAATACTCTTAAAATTTGCAGCAAATTAATAATCTGGCATCGAACCTGGGTCTTACTGGTGAACTTTCTATGCAGCATAACAGGAAATCACCATATCTAACTATGTGTGAAAATTCAAGCAGAAATATTGGCTGCAACTGCCTCAAACGACATCCTACTTTTCACGAATGTAAATAGCTCTCTAGATTCGAACCAAGGACGATCTAGGAAATCTAAAACATGTTTTTGAAATGCATCTATGATCTCTATCTACATGTCGAATTTCAAGTTTTAATATTATTGGGAAGGGATTCAAAGTAATTCTTAATAATCAGATCAGTTACTGATTGTAGAGACGCCTGGTGTCGAACCCAGGACATATTGGCACTTGTGAATGCACTGAATGACCTGTTAGAATTTGATCTTATTTCGTACAAAGTTTGAAGTCGATATCATGCCGGGAAGTACCTAAAATTCGTTTCAGTTATCTCTATAAGAAATACATTGAGGAATGTAAATGGCCTTCTGGGATCAAACCAAGGACCATCAGCCAATATGTAAAATTTGATTATGAAATATATTTATGATCTCTAATCACTTGCCAAATTTCATGTTTCCATGCCATCGGGAAAAGATCCAAAAAAAATTATAAAAATCGCCACAATACATTTTAAACGGCCAATTTTTGCCCCGACCTAGCATCGAACCATGGACAATATTCGAAGACGTCTCTTTGATTTTTGTTGGATATGCACTGCTTCTAGCAATCCCTCAAATTTCAACTCTCTACTTTTCCGGGAAGTGCCACAAAAAATTTTTTGAAAATCCCCACCATGTATCCTTATGGAGAAAATCGCGACTTTGGGGCCTTCTGGAATCGAACCCATGACACCGAGGTTCAAAGTCGGCTTTTTTCTGGAGGTTACACGTTATGGCCTATATGTCGTAAAAATTTCAAGTCCGTGGCACTTGTGGAACATGGTTAGAATTTTGATCCCCAGTGAGTGAGTGTATATACATCTAGGTATATCCGGAGAAGCGTCTATATATAATAGATATAGTATTGCACTATATGGCAGTTTAAGAGATTTATGAATCTTAAAGAAACTTTAATTTTGGAATTCTATTTACAATTTAGACACACAGAAATTAATTTACTAAAGATAGATAATATTAAATGAATTTTTGGGGGTAAACTGACATACTCATATACTAGGTATGTTACCTAAGATTATAATGCATACCTTTACACTAATATGTATCATGTACTTGGACTCCTTTCATAATTATCTGTACTAATTACAAATTATATTAAACTAATTTATCAGTCAGATTGCTGAGATTTTTCAACTCAAGTTGGATAATTTCAGATACTGCATCAACATTTCGCTGTGTTGGAAGCATCATCAACAGACGCTACATTCTCACTGCTGCCCGTTGTGTTAGTAACCTGAGCAGAGGCATCAGGCCGTAAGTGACTTCTTTTAATTAATGGTAAAATTGTGAAATTTATAATTTTTTTATTAGATCAGGATCAACTTAAGTCCAGGAAAGAGGATGAGAAATAGCCACAATTTTGTCATATCCACCAAATGGAAACATCTTCTGCAAACAACAGCTGCAATCAAAAAGCAAAAGGGACCAATGAACTAGGAGTGAAAGGGAAGGGGGGTGCATGAGAAAAATAGTCTCACTAAAGAAGCTGATAGCTTTGTCAGCAAAATGTCATGTTTTATCCACAGAACACTATGAGTACCACAGTCTATTTTTAACCATGGAACCAGTATGTTTCTGAAGCCTTAGAATCAAATATATTTTAGACATATTGCTTAGAATAGTATGTATAATAACAGAAAGTTTCTGCATGTATTCAATTATAAATCTATACTTAAATTAAAAATTCCAATGGAAAAATGTTGAGTTGACCTATAATGGAGTGAAAGTCAATTACAGAAAAGGTATAAATGAAGGTATGAGTAATTCTTCTACATTACCTCTTTCATAGATTATAGTGGCCCACTTACTGGAATAATATAAATAGGTTCAAATCACATACAGCTTGATAACTACCATAATTTACCATAAGTGAAAAATGAAGAAGAAAATAAGAATTGGAAATTAAGCTTACAAAATTGAGGGTACACCAATAGACATGTATCTGTGGTATCTATGAGTCCATCATTATATCCAATATGATAAGGTGATAATGAGCTAGAGCCTTCAATCTATGAAAATCTATTATCAGAAATACTGTTCACCTGAAATATGACCACATAAAAACAAATCCTTTTCTAATAGCATACCTTAATTTTTATTTTTGGAATCACATGCAATGGTTTTGATTACTTTTTTAGCCTAATTGCAATCAAATCATGAAGTAATATTTAAACATCAGTGTTTCAGTTCGGCTTGGAGAACATAATTTGGATTACGCACTTGATTGTACAGATGACACTTGTGCTCCAGCTCCTCAAAATATTTTTATTGAAGAGCTCATTCCACATCCAGATTACGTAAGCAGGCCAAGTCCTCTAAATGATATTGCACTAATCAGACTGACAAAGGATATCAACTTTGGCACTGGTAAGAAGATGAATATAATATTTCCTCATGAAAGTATGTTAATAATGTTTAAAAACTTGATATCATACTAATCCATATATCAGTAAAACTTTTGGCTGTGGTACATACATACATACATACTAATTGCCAGATCTCTATTTCATTTTACTTGGAATATACAAAATATGTTCAAGAAGTAAACTTTCATGGGCTCCAACTAACTAAACTTTTACTAAATTAATCAATTATGTTGTTCTTGTAAATACGAGGGTGGTCTGAATAGTTTCCGACCCCAGATTTTTCGGAAATCTTTTGAAAATTTTCAAATATCTTCAGAAAACATGTCGAGAAATGACGAAATGTCGGAAACTTTTCAGACCACCCATGTAAGCATTGCTTTATCATTTGGCATAATCTCCTTGTTTTCTTTTGAGCTATATTGGTGATTGAGTAATGTGAGTTGGAGTAAAGAAATTATAGTTGTAAAATTTTTACTATATTTATCCATGTACAACACACACCATGATTTTTGGATTTAGAGAATTTGAATTTTAAACTAAAATATGAAATAAAAGGCTTGGAATGATCAGGATGTATCACGCTCTGCAGAGCCGCTGCCAACAACAACTAGTCTATCAATGCAATTTGCTTAGTAAAAGGTGATTTTTAGCATATAAATATCTTTTCCATGTAATTTTTATAACAATTAATGACTTCAGATGATATGCCACACACCTTGTCAAGTTTTAATATGTAATTAGTAGATAGTTAGATGTTTCCTTCTCTAAACCTATTGTTTTCAGAATTGACAGTAATCACTAGGTATTACTCATTAAAATGACTTATTGTACACTCCTGGCCAAAATTAACGCAGCACCTCCCTAGCGATCCTTACGGCCGGTGGTGCGTTAATTTTGGCCAGGAGTGTACATAATCAAGAAAATGTGGCATTTCGAGTATGAAGACTTGTGTGCATATGAGTGTAGAACAGCTGAATGTGTAATGAATCGGAGAAAGTTGTTATTCCGAATAAAGCACTATAAAATACATTAAGAGTTAAAAGAGCTCCAAAAAATAGCTTTTTTTGTGAACAACCCATCATCCCACGCAGCACATAAACGTTAGGGGAACGTTCGCTGGCCGTCCGGTAGACTCAGGTTCGCAGTAGAACGTTCCCGAAACGTTACTTGGCAAACGCTTGGCGCTGAATATCGAAGCGCTCTTCCACCCGAAGTGGCTGACATCTGGTGGTAATTTTCTAAACCATTTGAGAGGACATAGCGTGGTTTGCGTGGATCACCGAGGATAATCATTGCATAGTGCATGTATCAGATACATATAATAGTTTATAAATGAACTTTCAGCGGGAAGACGTAAAAACTGTAGTAATTGTTAGTTCTTTCAAGATAGGTGTGGAATCGGTAATGCTCTTGATGAAACGGAAGACGAAGCATTATTCCAAGGTGACATCAGCGATCATGGTGGAAAGAACACATGTATTCTTTCCACCATGACTAGCGATGACGGAAAAAGTAGTGATGACTATTTTCTTATTGTTGATAATGAAACATTTTATGATTTGAAAGTGATTGAAGTAAATATATTTTCGATCGCTTGACGTTCAATTATTGAAATGTATTATGTTCAAAATAGCTTGCCATTTGTCAATTTTTTCTTAGCACATAGGTAATAACTTAATTCGTATAGTTAAAATTTTTGATTTAAATTTAATGTATCGATGTATATATATGTCGATGATTGCATCCCGCTAAAAATTTTTCGTATTCGCTCCCTGAGCATTCCCTGAACGTTGCTCACATCCAGAGAAGGTGGCATGGTTCGGCCTTTCTGACCACCAGCAAACGTTCCGGTGGTTTGTTACCGTAACGTCCAATAAGCTCGAACTAACGTTCAGTGAACGTTTCCAGAACGTTCATGTGCTGCATGGGATGCGGAGGTACCCTAGCCATGGGGGTTAAGGTTAACCGTTCTAAGGTAACTTTAACCCCATGGTTAGGGTACTTCCACACGAATGGTTGTCGCAAACAATGGCTATTTGGAGCTCTTTTAACTCTTAATGTTATTAACACAGCCATGTTCCTTTTTTCCTTTTAGTTAACCATAAAATACTTGATAAAGTAATTTCAAACTGATTTAAAATCAATATAATTCTTTGTGTAATTAAGTTCAAAATTGAATAAATGTGTATAATAAATGGCTTGAATGTAAATTCTAAATATTTTGGATAAAAGTATGTGTTCTAGACCGATGAATACAGTATATGTATGCATGAATGTGGATATGTATGATCTATATGTATCTGCTACTAAAGATTCAATCTATTTTGGAACTTAGGTCCAGTACAACCAGTCTGCCTACCAATTGAAGAGTCTCTTCGAGCAAAAGATTACACCAACAAGAGACTTTTAGTGTCTGGGTGGTTCACATCTGGAGGTATTTCTAGAATATTTTTATGATAACCTTGCAATTCTGAGACTAGTTTAATTACTTGCATAGATGGAGCTATTAATTAGTTCAAACCATTATTTATAACCAATAGAGTTGATTCTTTACTTAAGTAAAGTAAGTAAGTAAAACTTACAGGATACAATTGAATCCTGTAAGGTTCAATGGTACTATTCTATGGCAATAAATCTAGCATTCATACTGAAGAAGAACCCACTGAGGATGAAGGCAGTTTAACATAAGCACTCCTTTGGACTCACTAGCTCATTTTGCTAACATTCACATAACTGTAGTCACCAATTATAAAAAATCAAATGTATTTAATTCACATTATTTAGAATTTTTAGACAACCATCTAAAGGATTGTTAAGGCTGCCATACATGGGGAAATATTTCCAGGAAATCCAACATGGCGGATCTGCGATTTTTGGTCTTTCTTTAGCGTAATTGCAGACATTTTTTCTTTTGCAGAATTAAATGAGAAATCATAGTCGTACGAAATTGAGATCAGTACCAAAAAAAAAGGAAATTGAATAGAGACTCTTATTTTGGTCGTAGTATATTGTATCGTGTCGTACTAGGGCAAAATAAACGGAAGCTTACGACCAAGGCGATTGTTGAATCCGAGCTTATGCGTTTTCTCATTACAAATATTATAAAAGATGGCAATAAATTGAGATGCCAACATTTGCAAACTGATTCATAAAAAATATGGATAAAATTACAGCGATTTAAGGAGTTTTTTTTGGTAACAAATCTACAAAATTAAAACTGCGACAATGAATTGTATTAAAAATTAATGAAAGTACAAGCTGTTATTGAAATTTTGGTAAATTTCTAGAAGAGGTCTGTTTGGGTTTTTTTTCCACTAGAAATGCCCTGATTTCGATGAAATTTTTGGGGAAGACACTCCAAACATTGCAGCTTATTATGCAGTTATTTTCAAAAATTCTTGTACTCATGCCCATATCCCAATTCCCTACTCGCTTACGGGCTTCCTTGAGTGAAAAGGGGTGCTGGGCGGGTATAATGTATGTATGTATGTCTAGCACAGTAATAGATTTTGTAAGCTCTTTAACAGCAACAGCTGAGTCAATTTTGGATAAAAGGTGTCGTAAAACTTTCTTCCTATACAAGCACTTACATGTCTGGATGACACCTTGATAAAGGGGCTGACACACTGAAGTTGTGTTTGGTGGCAAAAAAATTAACTTTACGTTTTCAAGTTTGAGGTTTGGGTGGCAAGTAGCATTATCAAGAAATAAAATAACCTTACGTCTCAGTCTTTTCATTTTTCGATTGAAAACATTCAGCCACTCCGTCATTATTGCTGTCGTCATCCACGATTTACTGTTTGATCTCCATGTGACATCTAAATGATGAAAGCGGACACCTTTAAAACATCGTGGATTCTTAGCGTTCCCTATAATAAGTGGGTTCTCAAAATCAGCACGCATATTCACGCAGAGAAACACCGTTATTCTTTGCTTTGCTGCTTTCCCTACTGTTCCAGGGTCTTTGCAATAACACATTTGTTCGGTAAGGCTTTGTAAAAAAACCTGTTTCATCACAATTAAAAATATCCATTTCTTCATATCCATAGCAAAATTTCTTCAATTTGTCTTGCCATTCTGACACTGTTGCTTCAGAAACATCGGCTGACTCTCCACAAACAGTTTTCCACTTGATGTTATGCCTTACTTTGAATTTCCACTCATCATTCCTACTCCCAACTGACCGCTAATGGGAGGTACGGGGGTTAGAAATGAGGAAGCCCACTGTCCGCGACCGCTATACAGAGTGATGATAGGTATACACACTAATGTTTCTCATGAGCTCAGTTTGGGGAAAGTGTTTCATGCCCTTTATGAGGAGGTGCCCGCTAGTGAGAGTGTCCATTATTCGAGGTTCCACTGTATAAGCAATGATTATATAGGTATACTCTTTGAAAAAGAACCTCAATAAAGTTCAAACTTAAAAATTCAATGAATTACTGTTGAAAATTGACCACTAGTAAATATAAATGGCCCAAAATGTGATAAAAATATTATATATAATAAAGTTCTTATCACACGTATGATTCTCGTGAACAATTTTAAAAGGTTAGACTGTAAACTTACGATTAAGGATAATATGCATAAAAGAGTTGTTTTGCCTGTATTACGTGTTCTCCGTTTAACTTTTACAGTATACACTATAGGTAGTAACGTAGCCGGAAAAAGTTCCGCGGGAAAAAGTTCCGCCGGAAAAAGTGCCGCGGAAAAAGTGCCGCGCGGAAAAAGTTCCGCTGGAAAAAGTGCCGCGAGGAAAAAGTTCCGCAGGAAAAAGTTCCGCCGGAAAAAGTGCCGCCGGATTGCACAAATAGGAGATTAAACCCTTGAATTTTGTATAAAAAACTGCGAATTTACCCTTTTTCTTCATTTTCCCTCTTAAATTCTAAAATAAAAGCTCGATTAGATTATATTGTTTATTTAAAATATAAAAACATTATGAACAATGAAATTATTGCGGGCACAATCTATTGTTATGGCTGACAGCCCTTAAAAACTATTCCAAGTTTCTAGAATTGTTTATAAATTCAATGCTGATATTTCTTAACGTTTACTGGAGCCTGGCGTATGCTGGACTAATCCATGATTTTGAAACCGGCACGACGTTGATTTGTTCTAATTTCGTATAGTCTACGGCCAATTCTTGTTGCATTTTCTTAATTAAAACCCAAATTGTTGGGTGTTTCATCCCCACTAGATAGCTGAATCTGTTATTCCAACCTGAAACAAAATCATTTATTATTTTATTTATAAGGGCGTAAATACAAATACATATTTACAAGTCTAAACATGAACAGCGATACATTTTAAATGCAATAAAAACTAACCTTCAGTGCTGTTGTTGGTTTTATCCTCCCAGGCAATAACAGCCTTGTGGACATTCCGGTGTGCGGTAAAAATGGCACAGGTAAAGGATACTTGGACAAACAAATATCAATATATAACACTCCTATGGACCTCCAACGACTCCCAAAAATCTATAATCCTATCACGTCTGGAAGTGCATGAAATTAATGTTCGAAAATTTCTCCTATGTATTTTGTACGGGAGTTAGTGACATCTGATAGATAAATATATACACATCGGTGATTATTATATAAGATACGTATAAAAATTAAAAATAAAAGTAGCTTGCATACTGCAAGCATATGTTTAAAGTACTATAAGTTAAGGATATAGGAACCCAAATTTTTCTATAAAATCGAATCTGTATCCAAGTGACATGGTGTCGAACCCAGGACTTTTTTAAGATGAAATTGCTATTTGTTTTTGGATAATTTGACCATTTCTAAGATTCCAAGTTGATTATCGGGAATGCCATGAAACGAAATTCCGTATTTGCATTTAATTGAATGGTAGAATGCAAATCGTGCCCTGGCGTCTAACCGATGACCATAAGTTAAAAGATTAACTGTGTTTATGAAACATTCATTACTTCTGTTCACATTCATGGTCATAGAATTTCCTCATTCTCGGTAAATCAATCATACAAAATTTGAAATTTCCGCCCTTCATTTCAAATGTAGAGACGTTTCAATGGTAGAGACTCCTGGTGTCGAACCCAGAACCTTTTGGAAGATGTGAATACATACAATGCCCTGGTAGAAATAAAACTTATTTAATTCAAATTTTGAAGTCGATATCATACCAGGAAGGTCTTAAAATGAGACTCCAATATCATCATTTGAAATTCATGGAGATATGTAAATGGGATCGAACCAAGTGCCATCAGGGAAACGTAAAAGAGCGTTTAAGAAATGTATTTGTGATCTCTATTCACATGCCGGGTTTTTAGTTTCCAAGTTAATGGGAGGGCATAAAAAACTTAAAAATCGCCAAAATGCATTTTAAATAGCACAATATTTGCCCTGGCTCAGCGTCGAACCAAGAATAATCTGCGAGGATGACTTTGTAGTTTCGAATTTCAACTCTCTAAATTTGCGAGAAGTGCCTCAAAAAATTCCGAAAATCCCCACATTGCATCCCCATGGAAAAAATCGGGACATCGGGTCCTTCTGGCATGCAAAAGAATACATTACCTTTGTTTTTGTTAGGTTTGTCCTTTCTTCTGCCCCGCTGTGTTTAGTTCTTCAAGTCTTGAAGTTAGATCTTCTGCGTTGGCTGCAAAGAGAACTATATCATCTGCAAAACGGAGGTGACTGATGAATTCCCAATTTACTCTTAAGCCCTTCTCTTCCCAATCAAGGGTTTTAAAAACTTCTTCTAAAATGGCTGTGAACAAGATGGGAGATAGACCGTCACCTTGTCGAACTCCCTTCTTAATCTTGAATTCATCTGTCTCTTCATGCAGCATTACAGAAGCTGTGGCATTCTCATAGATACTGTGCAAGAGACGGATGTATGTACTCAGAATTTATCCCTTGATTCTTCAAAGCTTTCAGAGTGGAGGAGGTACTTACCGAGTCGAAGGCCTGTTCGTAATCCACAAAGCAGAGGAAGAGTATATATCAATAGGTATATCCGGAGAAACGTCTATATATAATAGATAGGTATATCCGGAGAAACGTATACTTATACATAATAGATAGCACATCAATGATTATTATATAAAATTCAAGGGTTCAATTACCAGTTTATGACTTCGTTAATAACGAAACTGAATTATTTTCCTTTTCGTTGATGACAATCTTAGCGTGTGGTTGAGTTCTCATTTTATAACGGACTTTTGAACTATGGCTATATTTTTATTTGAAAACTTTAAGTAGCTTTTGCGTAAATGAAAACCGTTTATTTGACTATTGACAAATATTTGGTTAATGCCTGGTAAATCACAACCCCGCGGTGCTATTCGAATAGTCCACTGTTAAGTGCAACCATCTAATTACATATTTACAAAGAATTAGACTTGCATTTCATCTTACTTCTTACACTAATTTTTTCAATTTTTCCCATAAATTTTAGGTTCATTAATTAGCCGCGGCACTTTTTCCGCTTGGCACTTTTTCCGGCGGAACTTTTTCCCGCGGAACTTTTTCCGGCGGAACATTTTCCGCGCGGCACTTTTTCCGCGGCACTTTTTCCGGCGGAACTTTTTCCCGCGGAACTTTTTCCTGGATCCAGGTAGTAAAAAGTGTTATTCCATCAATGGTGCTCATTTTCAGTATATCCTTTTAAGATGATGGTCAATCTCGATTGATTTCATTTATTATCATAAGCGGTTTTCATATCTACATACCGTTTTATTGCATATCTATTCTTCGATTTTACATTTCGCAAACTTGTCCATGTGATTTGGATCGAGAGCGAAACTGAAAGCTTGAAAGAAACAAACACCTCAAAAGGTAAACAAAGCAGTGAGGACAGAAAAAGACAGCGTCCCTGTCCTACCTCAATTCTTTCCCATTGGCGTTTTCTAGGCCGAAGTCGACAGTGGCCAATGGGAATGCTCGATACATTTGTCATGTTTCTATTTACTCAAGAAGTTCTCTGTGCTAATGCCAAGGTGGCAGGATAGTCAAATATTTCCAGTTATGGCGGACTGGAAATCTGTAGAAAATAGAATATGTTCTATTTTCGACCAATCAGGAAAGAGTGTCGGCCATAACTGGAAATATTTCCAGGAAATCAAACATGGCGGATCGGCCATACACGGGGAAATATTTCCTAACATGGCGGATCCGCGATGTTTTGGTCTTTCTTTAGCGTAATTGCAGTCATTTTTTCTTTTGCAGAATTAAATGAGAAATATTCGTCAGTGGAAATCGATATTAGTACCAAAAGAAAGGAAATTGAATAGAGACTCCTATTTTGGTTGTAGTATATTGTATTGGTGTCGAAATTACGAGAACTAGGGCAAAATGAACGGAAGTTTACGACCAAGGCGATCGTTGAATCCGAGCTTATGCGTTTTCTCATTACAAATATTATAAAAGATGGCAATAATTTGAGATGCCAACATTTGCAAACTGATTCATAAATAATAGGTTATAAAATTACGGCAATTTATGGAGTTTTTTTGGAAATAAATCTACAATATTAAAACTGCCACAATGAATTGTATTAAAAAATTAATGAAAGTACAAGCTGTAATTTAAATTTTACCATTGTGGTTTTTATTGTTACTAACTTTAAAATATTAAATTTCCTAGGTATCGAAGGGAATTAAGGCTAACACCACACCCTAATAACGTATTTGTACACTCTCACAGATTACGTAGTAGAAAAATAATGAAAAAATATATAAGCAATGATTATATAGGTATACTCATTGACAAAAGAGCCTCAGTAAAGTTCAGACTTAAAAATTCAATGATTAACGGTCGAATTTCCACCACTAAGCGATCACTACTAAATATGAATGATCCAAAATGTGATAAAAATATTCTTAATTCTTATCACATGTAAGATTCTCGTGAATAATTTTCGAAGCTGGTGTTATCTTACGAGTAAGAATAATATGCATTAAATAGTTGTTTTGCCAGTATTACGTAGACTTTGTTTTACTTTTTACAGTATACACTATAGCTAGGTAGTAAAAAGTGTTATTTCATTTAGAATATACGGGGATTTTATCTCCATACCAAATTAACGGTCGGGACTCATGACAAAAATTATAAAAAGGTGGCAATTAACTGAGATGCCAACATTTGCTAAATGATTCATAAGTAATAAATATATAAATAAAATGACGGCGATTTTATGGAGTTTTTTTTTGGAAAATCCATCTAGAAAATGAAAACTGCGACAATGAATTGTATAAAGAAATTAATGAAACAGCAGGCTGTTATTGTCCTTTTTATTGTTACTAACATTAAAATTTTAATTTTCCTAGGTATCGAAGGGAATTAAGGCTAGCAACACACCCTGAGTAATTGACGTAATTGTACACTGTCACAGCTGACATAATAGAAAAATAATGAAAATATGCATAATCAATTGTGCCGCCTTGTAGATCAGAACTTGGAAAGAAACTGAAAAACATTCGTTGACTCAACAACTACTCTGAACAGCAACTAGCTCTGGAAGTCGACATCGGGAAATCAATCAGAAAATAAGTTTCAACAATAAGCATAATAAGTAATAGTATTAAGGTGTCAAACAATATCATACAACACAAGATAACTTAAATTGAACTTCTCATTGAAAATTAGTACAAAAAATCACTCATTATGAATGTCAATTCAGGAAGACTCCGAATTTACAAGATTTCGCAAAATTCTCTCTCAAAAACAACCTGCATCTCCCTGTGGCTTCTTAGCAATTGTCTGCTCTTCCGAAAAACCGGAAGTCTCTCTCTCAAAAACCTAGACTCGCCCTTGAGTTCATGGTCACACAGTGCAGCGGAACACAGACATTGAGAGCTGGCGGGCACGCCTTTCACGGGTGAGCGCGGAGTATGGTCACATCGAACCTCAAACTCTTCACAGAGATTTTGTATTCTTCCACCATTTGGTATAAAAAGCGATCACGAGTCGAAGGCGCCACCCTTCCCCACGCGATCGTCCATGTCGCGCCGAGATTATCGAAAAAATTGTCACACAATGATAATATAGGTATACTCTTTGAAAAAGAACCTCAGTAAAGTTCAGACTTAAAAATTCAATGAATTACTGTTGAATTTCAACCACTAGTAAATATAAATGGTCCAAAATGCGATAAAAATATTCTAAGTTCTTATCACACGTATGATTCTCGTGAACAATTTTAAAAGGTTAGACTGTAAACTTACGAGTAAGGATAATATGCATTAAAGAGTTGTTTTGCCTGTATTACGTGTACTCCGTTTAACTTTTACAGTATACACTATAAGTAGTAAAAAGTGTTAATCCATCGATGGTGCTCATTTTCAGGATATCCTTTTAAGATGATGGTCAATCTCGATTCATTTCATTTATTATCATAAGCGGTTTTTATATCTACATACCGTTTTATTGCATATCTATTCGTTTATTTTACATTTCGCAAACTTGTCCATGTGATTTGGATCGAGAGCGAAACTGAAAGCTTGAAAGAAACAAACACCTCAAAAGGTAAACAAAGCAGTGAGGACAGCAGAAGACAGCGTCCCTGACTTACCTCAATTCTTCCCCATTGACGTTTTCTAAGCGGAAGTCGACAGTGGCCAATGGGAATGGTCGATACATAAGTCATGATTTCTACATACTCAACAAGTTCTCCATGCTGGTGCCAAGGTGGCAGGATAGTCAAATATTTCCAGTTATGGCGGACTGGAAATCTGTAGAAAATAGAACATGTTCTATTTTTGACCAATCAGGAAAGAGTGTCGGCCATAACTGGAAATATTTCCCCGTGTATGGCGGCCTTTAGATTTGTGTTTCCATAAATTAGAATATGCTAAAAAGTAGGCTTTTTGTTTGGCTCTAGAGGTAGTTAATGATAATTTAACTTTAAATTACATATGGCATGTTTGAATTTTAGGAGTTTGGTGTTATGACACTGAGCTTTATCACAAATGAAAGATTTTTCTAAAGCTAAATGACTGGAAGTGGATCATGGTTTGATCACTTTAAGTGGCCTTTTAAGCCAATCAAAACAGCCTCACTTCTTGAAAATTTTTATTTCTCTTTTGTTTCCTCTGCCTTGTTAACTACCTCCTCTTAGATGGTGACAAATATTCTCCTTTATATTATATAGACTTTAAATTCATTTTCCTGCTAATGACATTGATGTTGGAATGAACAAATGTTAGAAGTGTAGTACTCAGGCATTGTCTGTTGATTTCATAAATAATCAGATAGTTTTAAAATCAGCCTTCCGTTAAAAAACGTTAGCTATCCTAAACTGAAACTGTATAAACACTGTACGCTCTCATATACAGTAATGTTTAACCTTAAATACATAGTTTCTTGGAAATAAATTAACATAATGTACAGTATAAATTATGGTTTACTTATGGAATTAAATTATATGGATAATCTTAGGGGGAATAACTGAATATGGTCCAATTTTTAGTCCTTGAAGCTTGCAAAAATAGTCAAAATTTTGTACTTAGTATATTGACTTTACGAGAATGTAGTAAACAATTTAAATTTGTATTAAAAATCATTAGATATTTCTCTTTAAGTCCTTACTATTTGAGAATATAGATTTCTAAAAGTGTTAGAGTTGGTTTTAATCTATTTTAAGTGCTTTGATGAATATGGTCAATTCTCACATGGACTCCCTCAGGGAATCAAACCCAGGACCGCTTTCACTGTAGCCAAATGCACTCTTACATGGCTATATCTGATAGCCTGTGTTAGAGTTACAACTGATGTTAATTCATTTAAATTCCCTTAATAGTTAGGTAACCCTTTGCTGGTCTCAACTATTTGCCACAATGTATCTATATGAAGGATTGCTGGTTATCTATACCTGTTGGTCAACCTTGATAGTGTTGTAGTCATTATGCTAGCCTAGCAATACCAAGGTTCTGAGTTCAAATCTTAGTTAGGGTTTGATTGTTTGTGTGTTGTAATATAGGTTTAATTGTAAGAGTGGTCTCAAAAGAGATAAAGATTTACCCTGATATATTTCTTATTATTTTGCCATTGAGTCATTTTTGTATAATACCTTCATATTGCATATCATCCTATATGTTATAATCATTATTTATTCAGAAATTAATGCATTTATCTAGGATAATTTGAATTTAGTTTTTCCAGTACCTTAATGGTCACAATTGTATATTGGACACAAAATCCATGAAATGTATTATCAATGAGTAGCTCAAATGATGCAATGAAATAATAATTCAAAGAAACTCAATATAAATAAATTTTCAATTTCTTGCCTCTATTGTGGCAATGTAACAACGCTAACAAATGATGGTTGACCCCAGTGGATGACGTGTTTGTGGCATATGTCCTCTAGATTGTGGAAGGCAGGGGAAATTAGAATTCATTCTGAATTGTTATAAAAAAAAAACAGTAAAAACATCCTGTAGAGTTTTAGTGTATCTTTTTTAAATTCTACCATGTTCTGCTTTATTTTATAACTTGATGAAACTATGCATTTTGTTATGCCCAAAGTGAAAATTTCAAAAATAAAAAAAGGAAAAATAAAACAGAAAAGTTTTGTGAATCTCAAAGATCACGTTGCAACAAATGTAAGCTTAATTAATTTAATCATTTATTAATAACTAAGGCAAATAATGCAGTTGATTTCTAAACAAAATGTTTGAAATTTAAAATCTGTGAGTAAGGAATGGGGAGATCTAGATACACCCATTTAAGTAAAACATGTTTCTATTAATTAGTCTTAAAATTATTGGTAGGTTTTACTTGAAATAGTCCTTATCTTCTTCCTACAGATGAATTATCTTCTGAGCTTTTACAAGATGTAGTGCAAGGAGTCTCTCACAAAGTTTGCTCTGAGGCTTATGCAAATATGACAGCCATATTGCCTGACAGTCACCTTTGTGTTCAAAATGGAAGAGGTGATGATTGTCTAGGAAAAGGAGCCTCCCCACTTGTTTCCTTTGAGGAATACCTCGGAAGAAAGGCAGCAGTACAACAAGGAATTGGTCTATTTGGTCCAAATATTTGTTATCTCACTACTCAACCTGTGGTGTACACTCGTGTTGGCAAGTTTGTGAAGTGGATACTTGACAACTTGAGGCCATGAATTTTCTGCATTTCCTCCAAGCAGACATTTTAATAATCAAAGTTTTACTTTTCTCTGTGATAGAAAACCTGCTTTAACTTATAAGAAGATGAGTTGCAAGAGATTATATCACAAGTGTTTGAGGGTCATTAAAAATGTTCTCAAATAAGCTTCATTGCATATTTTCAAACCAATATGAAGTTGACCAACAGTTAGGTCCTGCATTGTTGTTTGTCTGATGAAATGTCTCAATGAATTTATGTGCAAGATATTGATGTGACAAGTTCTTCAAAAAGAGCAAAAAGTATCTTATGGAAAATTTCTAACTCTCTACCAACATTTGATATGTACATACAAATTCAATGTGAATGCTTAGAACCCTCATACACTTTGTAGTTGTATGTTTATGTCTCACCTTTGTGACAATCACAGATGAATCAAAAGGTAGAACACTACCTAATTCTTACAAACTATATAACAATAAAACTATTTCATAATTGAAAAAGTAACAAATGGTACTGCCACATTATATTGGAATAGAAATAATCTATTGGTATGAGGTAGAATTTATTTTTTCAATATAATTTATTAGAACACCTCAGGAATGTTGAGAATGAGTGGCAGTATTTGAACTGAAACTTGGTTATATTTTCATTGCCACATACATTGTATTAGAAGTTGTATCACCCTCATAAGTGTGTAAATTTCCAGAAGATTTTTATCATTTATAATAAAAATATATTTAATGGAAATATATTTTTTTAATTTAAAAGATAGAACAAGATTAATTTATTCAAAGGAATTCCTGAATTGTTTTTTCAAGTCACTCTTGTCATTGTCTGGCCCATATTCCTATTTCACCTTGATTTCTGATCAATTTCTGCAAGTCTTCTGTTCTCCTTACATCTTCATTCCACTCCTTTTTTCCCTAACCAGTCCAATCATTGTTTTGGTTTTATTTACCATAAATCGTATGTTCTTTTTATACTTCCTATCTTGCTGGCGCTTCTCAACTACTTTCCTCAATTTTATTTCTGCTGTTGACTCTATTTGGTTTGTTTTTGGGTGCCATGGATTTTGCATGATGTGTTGAATTGTCCAATGTAGGCTTCAAGTTATTAGATTTAGTTAGTTTAGTTACTTGTCTGGTTTAAAAGCACATGCTTCAATCTTTCTGCTTTCATCATTTGTTCCTTTATTTCTTCATCTACACATCAATAGCAGCTTATATTAAGGGTTGGCCTCTGAGGCTCAGATAAATGTATTAATTGGCTAAATATGTCATGTGAGTAACCAAAGCATTGAAGTTTGTCCAAATATATCTATGAACTCTAAAGTTATGATCTAAGATAAATACCAGTCATTTTTGTCAAATTATGGTAGTAGGATGCCTTTGTTTGTAATTTAAAGCTTTAAAAATCAACATGTATATAATTTTCAACTAATTCTGTGTTAAGGATGGGTGGATTCTGGAAATACACCTGAATATGCAAACAGTATTATTATTAAGGTCTTTATTAAAGGCGAGATTGAGACTGGAAAGTCTCTCCTTCCATCTAACCTTTCGTCAATGGTATTATATACATAAAAACTTGTATGTATGTGAATAGAAATAGAGAAGAAAACTTTAGAAGGAGTGGAAGTAAAAAAAAACCTAAGTTGATATCTTTGGAAAATATGTCCACAGCAGGAAAACACCCACAGAGAAGTGGGGTGTGAAAAACCTGCCCAAACCTACTGATAGTATGTACAAGCTAATAGATGTTAAAGAAAGCTGTGTATAACATGGAGATTACAAAAGCAATAGTACTTTAACTAAATTACAAATTAATAATTAAAAAAATCAGAAACAGGAAAACTACAATAGTAAACCATTAGGAAACAATAAGACAAAACATAAGATATAACATTTAGACAAAATTACAAAAAATAATAATAAAATAAAAAATAAAATAGAACATTCAAATAATGAAAATTTGTTATGAAAATGACACTTACTAAAATGACATATGAAAAATCTAACAGTTAATTACAAATGGTAAATCAATAAATACGAATGCAAATATTTTTTTATGATGAGGTCCAAGTAAGACTTTAACCTAAAAATCAAGAGTAACAGATGTAACTTTGTGGAATTCCATTACTGGACAAATAATGCACTTCGTACTAAATTCCACAACTTTAATTACACCACCACAAACAACAAACAAATAATAGTCATCATCAGGTGAGGAAAGCAGAAAGATGAGGGTATATATACAAGAGACCTTGCTTGTGGAGGAGGTAATGGCATCAAGGGGGAGTTAGGAGCAAGGGGAGGTGAAGGCTTACTAATCCCAGAAGAGGAGAGGAAGTGGAAAATTGATGTATACATATTTGCAATGTTCATCATTCAAAAGAGTCGAATGAATTATGGTCTGAAACATTTTGGCAATGCTCCATCCTAACCCAGATAATCTCATGATTCACTGCGGATTGGATTCCTTGGGGAGAGAAAAAGAGGAAAACCCCACTATTGAAAACAGCACATCTGCTCTAAAGAGCTTTTAATTATTTATGTGTGGGAGTAACTACGTAAGTTGCTGCTTTCATCACTGCAGCGATTCAAAAGGAACTACTCTGAAATCAGGGATGATGGATTGTGCCAACTGCCATATTGTCTTGGGCATAATATTGGCGCCGTATCATTTTGAAGTATTTTTTAAAAGATTTATGTATTTCTCTCACCTGACACATGTACAAAAGATTTTTATATGAATGAGATTAACCTTTTCCAAATTGATCCTGGATTTAATGTCTAGATATTATGAATATTCTCCCATACAAAATGTGTATCTCAAAACTAGAAAAATTATGTAGATGAAGTCTAATTCACGTCATTGATCATCTTCACCTGAAGATGTCAATTTATTGATGAAACTAGTCGCCTTGAAAATATATCTGTGGAAGATATTAAGTGTTCATTGTTTTATTTATTATGGCTCCCTTCTGCAAAGTTGAACTTGAACATATTAGACACATCGAAAGAGTATTCTTCATGTATTTGTTGGATACTGTAAAGACCAAAGGCTACAGATATATTGATCCTGCTCATCCAAAGAGGGTGAAGAAGGCTAAGTATGTCATATTTAATGAACAGTCATTCATTTCAGATTTTTCCAAGACCGAAAAGCAAGAATTCTTAACGTCAGGTTAACCTGGTGGCCTACTTCAGCAAGATGCTCCATCGGATGAGGGTGAGGTAGCTCTATTGTTCTTATTTTGTTCTGTATGATACACTTGTATGAAAAAATATAGGCCTTCCTCATTGACTATAGACCTCTCCACATTTAGTTGACAGTATTGCTCAAATGGCCAACGCTGTTGCCAAACCTACGGTAGCGGGGCGACAGCGATTACGCCGTCGCCCCGCCTCCTGAACACCGCGCCGAATTTGAATTCATAACCATGAGTGTTATGAATACGCTAATCAAAAAGCTCCTAGAGTTAGGTTTTCGATAAATAAGGGAAGCAAGCACAATTTTTAAAGTTCGGTGAAGATCAAAGCTCTAAATACCATGTGAATTACTTTGAAGTATTATTTTTATAGGATAATAACGAATTATTGGCAAGCGATAGGTAGTAAGTTTTTTATTTAAAACCAGTAAAGTTGTTACCTTACAGTATATCCGCATTGATATATATTTTCATAAAGTTACTAATATGAAAGGTTGAATTATGATATTAC
Organism: Sympetrum striolatum; assembly: GCA_947579665.1. Lineage (NCBI taxonomy): Eukaryota > Metazoa > Arthropoda > Insecta > Odonata > Libellulidae > Sympetrum > Sympetrum striolatum. The sequence continues at coordinate 77,173,236 of OX388351.1, forward strand.
GTCATTTGATGAAATATTTTTTTTCCGGATGGAAAGCATTAAATTCAATTGACATTCACTCGTCCTTCCTTATCGTTAAGACGACTAAATAATGATATTTACTGTCTAAATGATGTCGTCTTATATCGGTGGCATAATCAAATAACCATTTAAAAATGCAATGAATTCTAAGATAAAAGTCTTCTTACCTTTCCACTCAAGAATCCGAAAGGTATCCAAATCCCTCCATATAAGTTGATGTGCTTGGCTGTGGCTCTGACGCATCTTCTGATGTGCTTGTCGACTGAGACGACGATAACGATGTAAGACGAATAATCAGTTCTTCTATGTCATCTTGCAAATTATCTGCCTGCCACATTTCCTCTTCCACTTTCATCACATGTTTGACATGATTTCGCCAATTTTCAGGAGAAACAGCGCCAAAACTCTCTAATATAAGTCTCTCCACATCTTTCTTTTTAAATGTCATATTCTTCATACCCACGTAATGCTTAATTTGCGCCCAAACCATTTCAATGGGGTTCAGTTCGCAGTGGTACGGTGGAAGTCGTAGAACAATGCATCCCGCTGATTTTGCAAGTTCGTCAACCCTAAACTTCTCGAAATTTTTTCGAACTTGATCGACTTAAAACAATAAGTATCTCTTCAAACAATCGTCATCGAAATTTATATTTTTATCAGTCAACCACTCTTTGATGCGGTCTTTCTTCCAACTTGTTGTTGGAAGGTATTCTAATTTTCTAGAGTGATAGGATGCATTGTCTAAAACTAATACCGAGCCTCTGGGTACGCTAGAGAGAAGGCAGTTTTCAAACCAGCTCTCATAACATTCTCCATCAACTTCGTCATGCTCGTCCATGGTATTCTTCTTGCAAAAAAAGAATCGCAATGCTCCTTCAATGAAACCATTTTCCGTTCCGGTGTGAGTAATTGCGAAACGAGATGTCGGAGCCTTTAGTCCCGTACTTAAATCAGACAGGAAAGCATCACATGGTGTTTTAATTCCTTTATCACTCGAAACCTTGTTCACCGTTTGACCAAGATTGATCCACGTTTCGTCGGTAAACACAATCATTCTCTGTTCACTTCGGTATTTCTTCAGTTGCCTTAAGTAATTGTGACGCCAACGTATTATGTCGTCCCTCTCGATTAGTATGCTCTGCCTGCTCCTTCTTTCGTAAACAAGACCGATGTCGGTCAGCAGACGGTACAATGTAGTTGGTTTAAAATTTGGTAAATCATTGTCCATATTCACGGAGTTTAATATGGCTTTTAAAGTTGGAGGAACGTTTCGAACAAACATATTATGCACTTTTCTTCTCACTCCTTATCTTACAAATTCATCGTAAATTGCACATCTCGCATTCTTGTACGGCCGTGTAATTTTCTTAGTTTTTGACGGAGTCACTAACGCGCCTTGAGATGCTTCTTTCCGTACTCTATAAATTGTCGACTGTGAGCATGCAGTCGCTTCCGCGGCCTTTTTACTTGCATCAGAAACACTGAGGGACTTGCGGAGGTAGGTGAAGACGTTCAATACTATTTGCCGTTCACGACTTCTCAACTTCTCCCCTTTTCGCCTTCTCTTCACTTCGGACATGGTGATCTCACGAAGTTAAAAACGACTCACTTGGAGAGAAACTCTACAGCTCTGCTCGACTTCTTATAATAACTGCACACGGCTTCTATACTCTTGGAAATCCAAAGGCAAACTAAATACAAACCGTCATCCCTTATATTCCGAGCATCAACATTGAAGAGTTCCAACGGTTTCCCAGATGTTTTATGACTTGACCAGCCATAGCGGTTTTATGTACCCTTTGCGCATCGGTGCTGTTAATCTTAAGAAGGGATACGCGTGCTATTCATTCAGTAGCAGGAATTATACCTCAGTTTTAAAGAGAAAGTTGTATGTTGTTTTTCTGTGCTCTTTATTTTGCGAAGACTTTCATTAGGAGGACCCGAACTCTAATTTTGTTGAAATCGGCGGGATATAAAAAACTGTTTCTTCCGACTGAGAACTTGACTGTGGTTGAATTAATAAAATACTTCAATGTCCTTAAAAAAATTTTAACGGCCTATATTAATATGTATGTAAGCGTTTGCGTAGCGGATATCCATGTTCGCCAAATTTCGAGAAAATCCCAGAAGTCGGAAAATAAATAAACCAGCAACAAATATCGGCTACAACGTCGTCAGTAAGGGTTTCTAGAATTATTGGAACTTTTTTTTTCTTATAATGAATGAGGAATCTTTCCGATTTTCCGAGGATTTGTGCTTTCTTCCCTCACGCTTACAACAGCTGAGCTGAGCTGTGCAGGCATTCACGGCGGAACTTTGGCGCGCGGCAAAAACGACAAACTGAAAAATTAATAAATCCCTCTGTAATCAAGATAATGTCTTCATTTCTTCACCAAAAATATCTTTATACTTTTCTTAAAATTTCGTACGCAGCATGTATGGAGGTATTTCATACGGTACGAGATTTAGCTGGCGACCACTTTTAGGAATGCATAATTCGAAAATTTCGGTTCAAATGATCTTATTCGTGTTATAGAAACATTAAAACGAGATAAAGTATAAATTACATAATACTGTTACGGGAAGTAATGCTTGAAAAAGTTACTGTACAAATTTTATGACGAATGTATGAACGCATCGTTCACAACAGCGTGATAAAGATAAAATCGGAAAATGGTCTCTCCACGCGGAAATACAAGAAAATAATTTTTATAAATTTTATTTTAAAACAAATGGATAAATAAATTGCAGGATTCGACGTATCGTTTAATTTTACAGCAGGAATGATTTTTTTAATCAGCAAATTAAGCTTTTGCTTCATTTGGCAACACCGAGCCATGCGCCTTACGGGGAAATACACGGGAAAGGAAGCTCCATAAGCCCCTGTACTTTCAACTAAATGTGGAGAGGTCTATACCATGTGTGATGGATGTCATTTAGATATTGGGATTAATATCTGCAAGTATCAGGTAGAACCTGGCCTATTTTTGAAGTTGCCTGAGGGATTTGAAGATCATGGTGAGGTGGTTGATTTGCCATAAGGAATCAACGGTTTAGACAGTCACCACTGAAGTGGAATCAAAGAGTGACTAATTTCCTTAAAGAACATAATAAGATTCAATTTAAGACTGATCAGTGCATTTTTAAAGGTACTCCAGGTGAAATTTCCTAGCTATCCATGTTGACGATTGACTCATAATAGAACAGAATCTTGAAAAATCAAAATGCTGAGGAAGAAACTCCAAAGAGAATTTGAAATTACAACTAATGAAAATTCTGATACATATTAGGAATACTTTTCGAGAAGACAAAAGGACTATTTCTACATCAAGAGAATTATGCCAGAAAAATATTGATGAGATATAATCATGCAGAACTGCAAAATCATGAAAAGACAATAATGGATTCGGGAAGACAAGATTCAGAAGAAAAAAAGCACTCTAATTTTAAGTACCACAAGGCTGTGGGAAGCTTGTTACATCCATCCTCAAAAAAATGACCAGATTTAGCTTACAGTGTCAATTATGCTAGTAGAAAATCCAACATCTATGGACATTGCAAATGTCAAGAGGGCACTCTGATACATTCAAGGTACAAAGGCAGGTGGTATCTTCTACAAGAAAACCAAAGATGAAGAGTCAAATGAAAAATATAAGCTTAGAGCCTATTGTGATGCTGACGACTATGTTGATGATATCAAGGGTGGAAAAAGCACATCAGGATACATCATTTTGTACATTGAAGCACCGATAGCGGAGTTCAAGGAAGCAGCAAATAGTTTTGCCACATCAACACCTAAATCACAGTATATATTGCTGCAGCATGTACAAAGGAGGTAATGTTCCTTAAGAGCTTACCTTCTGAATTGATAGGAGAAGATGAAAAAAGAAAGCACTATATCTTGGATATGGCCAACCAAAGTATACTCATAAAGTAGACTCATAAAGTTTAATGGTATACCATTAAACTTGATGAGTCTGAACAGCTATAAACAAGAGAACAAAACACATTGCTATGAGATATTACGATGATATTATTTGATATCCAAACTATACCATGAAGGATTTTTTGACTTGAAATACTGCCGCTTAAACATTGAGAGGAAAAGTGTTGACCAACACATTGACTAAACCACTCAGAACTCACAAATTTCCTAAAGTAAGAGACGTTTTCCTGACGATAAGGTAAATTGAAGAATACATGTAAAGAAGAATACTAGTTATATATTTCTCTTTTTGGGAATTGAAGTAGGCATCAATTCTATAACAATCAATATATCTAATCAGCTACTATTACATTAAATTTACTTATGCTTCATATTTTTGTTTAAATTATCATAATACATTCTTTATGGAGATTTACTAGCAATATTAATATACTCAATACTCTATTATCCCGGGAAGAACTCCAAAATATTTTATCGCATCAACTCAGCGTTTTCTCTCTTATCAACTAAGTGTAGACAAAATTCCATAATATAGAGAGAGGGCGTTATGAACTCTGTTCCAAAGGTATCTTTATTTTCACTATAGCATCTTTAACTTACATATCAGTATCTCTATCAATTTAATTTTATTGCAATGAACGCATTGTACGTATAAAGCATAAGGATGCGATCGTCCGGGTCGCATTTATCTAAAAAAATCTATGGTCCGACACAGGCATCATGAACATGGTTGATTAGTTAGTGAAGTTAAATGTTAAAAGATGTGTTTATGAGCTATGTGTTAGAATTAAGGAAAACTTCATATCAATAGAAGGATCTGATGCTTTCCTGATGCTGGTGGATTTGGCTGAGAAATGCTTTTCTGGACCATTTACCTTACCAAACACCTTCTAAAAAATACAGAAACGATGAATCTTATTCGGTCATTCACATATTTGAGTCTTCGATGAATTATTGCCATTTTTTTCCACTGTTACTCAATAGATTTGTGAAATTAGAAGTTTTACATTTTAAAAACTTCCGGCAAGACTTAGCCAATTGCCAGCTGAGAAAGCTTGGAAAACAGCGCCCACTCCCAGAGCTAGAGAAAAGAAAATATAGTTATCGGTGGTTGAATTTTGTTAAGCATGGCTATTTTGGTTGTTTGCTAGTTCGTCATCTTTATCGTCTTTATTATTCTGAACTTAAATCACGCGATTTTGTGAGTTCTCACTTACAACTGTTGGATTATATTTTTCTCTTTTAATATCCTAGTGTCGGATATTTTCAAAATGGCACCCCTGCCATACGCTTGAAAGTATGTCATCAGATAAGCGATTGTAGGCCTGTTACTGAGGAAACAAGCTGTGCAGAAATGTCTATTGTAAGTGTAACGCTGATGACTTTGCACATTTATTTGGGTTCAGCATTGTTGACCCCAGCTGTATCATTCTTTGTTAACTTTTCTTGGAAATTCTACCTTAATCGTTCCTGCTTTTAGCTTTGGATAAGTACGGATCAACGTTATTTTACTAATGAATGGTGCCTGACTGCAGGTTTTTTCGTCAGGATTTTAGACAAACATTGCTTATATTTACATCAAAGTTTACTTCCCTTCTCAATGCAGCCATGAATTTCACCAGTATGAACATTAAATCAGTAATTCATCCACAACTAAGGAGTGATCGACTATATTTTCCTTGTCATTTTGTCAGTTGTTATTCCAAGATTAGAATGATGTCATTCTTTTCTCCCTTCACCATTGAATTTCACTCTAGCTGACGGAAAAGTTACATTAATGCCGTGAAAATATTAACAGAATTTTTATGCATGCAAAACCTCGGTCTACTGTAAGATTTTTTCCACTGGTGAACGATTTTCGACCCTTTGCATTAATAACTAGCTTATTATTGAATAGCCAAGCGTTTTATTTATGGATTATAATAAATATTTACCTTATTTACTGGGATTTTTTTATTAACGACCGATGATTTATCTTGTAAAATCGTCGAAATGGTTGTTTCTTTCAATTACTGTTATGCATGATGTTTTAAAACTTCTACATGTTTCTTTGAGATTGTAATGTTGTTGTCATTTTTTAAATTGATTTTTGTACTAAAGGGCTTCTTATATGCTGTTTTTCGAATTGCGGTGCCTTTATTAAAGTAAACGAACGTGATTTAATTCAGTCGTACCTTAACCGATTAAAAAGCATCGAAAAATTCTTAAGTATACATGATAGGTAGTGTGAATAAACTCTGGTTAGTAGTGAATTTACAGCATGCTCTATTATGTGTGCTATATTAGTTTGTAAATTGATTCGTTGTGTTGAATTATATCTGCGGTTAATTTACAGTATTTTTCTTGTTGAATTGATGAGGCTATGAGATCATATATTTAATGGAGATAGAAATGGAATATAATAAGTTTTGACAGCCACTTAAAATGTTATTTACCCAGTTTTAGTAACAAACTGAATTCACTTCACTGCTATTTAAAGTGAATTGAAGTAATTTGGAATGATAGTGCATATTATGCTCTTGCAACCATATCTTAATGAATGAGATACATTTCGTTTAACCTTTAGTACTGATTTGAGGAAAATATATCTTTAATTTACTTATGCCTCTGAGTAGTTCCTTGCTGTGATAAGAAAAATGTCACTGCGAGAGGTGCTATCATCATATTGGAACTTTTGAGAAAAGAGTTAAACTCACTTGGAATTGTGTTAGATACACTGGTATAATGCAGACATTAAAGGTGAAGATGGAAGAAAAGAAATCTAATGATTACATATGTCTAATATTTTACTTAGGATATGATGAGAAACAAAGTTAAAACTGATATCAAGGTTTTTATGGAATTAATATTTATCTGTTTTATTCATCAATACAAAATGAAATTTTTTGTAGTTTGTGGTAAAGAATAACTGTTATGAATAAGATCCTGAATTGAAGGTCGATTTGCAAAGAAAATTACGGCATTACATTATAACAAGAATAACATTTTTTTATTATAAATTAATTTATTTCTTGAGAGCTTAGCCCGAAGTTGTTTTAGGCTAATATTTGGATCTCCTCTGCTCTAGTGTTAGCAGCCTAAGAACGTGCTTCCTTTTCTAATTTTGGTTCAGAAGAAGAAATTATCTAATTTTTACTGATATGAGTAGAACTTGCAAATATGATGAAAAACTTGAAGATGCAAATGAAGCTCTGGGCAACAGCTAATAATTATATAAATGTCTAATTTTTGTACCCTTACTGAGTAGCTGAAATATTGCTAAAGAAAGTTCTAGTAATGAAAATATTAAAAACTTGCCATGCTGGATGGCAAAGTCAATTTCTTTTTCTATGGGAATATGATCAAAGTCATTTCATTTTACTCTCTTTGCCTATATTTTTTTATTTTTATTCTTTCTTAGCCTTGTTACTAAAAATCCTCCATGGATTTCCCAGAATTTCATCAGCAAACTAAATATTAAATTTCAACTATTAGTATGACAAATGTTTTGCCTCATGGTGACTCTTAGCTGTGTAGAGGAGGTGGGTGGAAAAGCCATAAGGGAAACACTGTATTTTCCCCAACTAAATAAGTGGCCATAAGCATTTAATGCCTTTGTGTTGCATGACGTAAATATCAGTAACAATTGCAGAAGATTGAAATTTCCTAGACTTTTTAACAAAATCTTTGATGATTCATTTAAAGTTTTATATGGATGAATGGCATTTGAAAATATGACACATATGCATATATGCCTACAATTTTTGAGCAGATTATTTCTTTCAGATTCAACATGAACTGTTTGATTGAACTTCAAAAAGTATTACAAAGTTCTGATGGCTGGCTGTTCCACTGTTAGTTTCCTTTTTATGGGAATGAGGCAAATAGACAAGGTGAGGACTGGTGAAGTGAGTTTTCTCTTTTCTAAATGAGTAAGCTTTGAGTGAAAACTTTCATAGAAGTTCAACACAAGGACACTGTAAATAACACTATTGAAAACAGTAAATAAGGACTAAGAAAGAAAGGCATCTGCCATTCTATAAAGACACCTCCGTAGCTTATCACAGCCATGAAGAAAAGAGGCAAATAATTAAGGCTGAGTCTAAAAGACAAGTAAATATTCTTATTGTACGAATGTAGTAGCATAATCCAGTGAAGCTTTTATCTACATGTTGTATTGCATCAATTGGTACTTAGTCTTAATATTATTATTCTGTCATCAAACTATGATGCATTATTTGTTTAATAATAGCTGTTATTGGTTAACTGTCCCCATATTCATGCAAGAAGGACAACAGTGGAATCATCAGTAGCTAATTATGTGCATTTTATCTAATATACACTTAGATTTGTCTCTCTACGATCTCAATTTTGTTCCTTATTGTCTCTTCTCCCGACTTCCTTGCATTTCTTTGCCGACCTTAGCCTGACGATGGCTTCTTGGAAGTCGAAATACGTATTGTAAGTTTCTTGATGGTTTTGGAATTTTTTTCTTTAATTATACACTTAGATTGTTTAATAAAAAGGAGTATATAAGGAAGTTTTCTATTATATATAGATTTTTCCCTATAAGAATGCATTAGGTGGAAATTTTTTGAGGCATTTTCAGGAAAAATAAATAGTTTGTTTAATATCCGGAGGTTGCTAGAAGTTGCACCACTTTAACAAATATTACCAAGACATCTTCAAATGTTATCCTGGGTTTGATACTAGGTCCAGGAAAATTATTTTCCATAACGAATGTACAGTGGAAATATTCCATATGGTATTTTTTGTAACCTATTGACCGTTTCAAAACAAACCCTGTGTCGATTGTCAAGGAAGTTTCAATATTCTTCCAAAAAACCTATGAGAATGTTTTCCCATAAAGAATACATAGATACTTCTCTAAAAGTTTTTGAAGCACTTTCTGAAAAGATAGATGACTGTAACCTGGTATGTAGATGAAATGCCTAGATATCATCATAAAACGTGACCTCGTTTTCCCTAATATCTCATGGATTCAATGCTAGGACGTTACAAATACATCCCTTTAAAGAACTTCTTAGATGAATATGGATCTAAAATTCTTTGTATGGATTGATGTTGCAATTATATTGTGGCTAGTGGAAAGAAATTTCCTGGAATATTGCTGTATTCAACATTGGTTGATCAAATTGTGAATGTCTTTAGGATTGTATATTAAGCATTTCCTTTTCAATAGTTCATGTTCAAATGAAAGGGGACAAAATGACACTGTGGGCTAGTTGAAGTCTTAATCCAAATGAAACACCAGAGCACAACTATCCCACTTTTCCAAGACGAAGGATTCCCAGAATTCCTGTGGCTGTGACAAAAGCGAGTCCTTTACAAGCAAGTTTTATTTCTACCTGGGCATTATTTGTCTTCACATCTTCCAAAAGATACACCAGGGGTCTCTACTATTTGAAACGTATGCCTAGAATTTCAAATTATTTATGTTCCATTTACCGAGAAAGTGGAAATTCTATGGCCAAACACTTGAACAGAAGTAATGAATGAACTCATTGTGTACCTCATGATTACTTATTCGACGCCAAGGCAACAGTTGCATTCTACCATTCAATTAATTGAGAAAACAGAATTTCGGTTGAAGACATACCTGGCATATCAACTTGGATTTATTGAAGCGGTCAGAGTTGCCCAAAACAAATACCGTTTATACCAGTGTATAAGTTGACCAATAAATTTGTGAGGCGAATTTTAGCCGATGTTCGGTATATAAGTCGACACAAAAAATAAGGCAACACCACTTCCCCTGCTCTATTTTATGGGAAGAAAAACTATGGTATCCAAAAATATATGATAGCTTAAGGAATATTTACCACCTAAAATTAAGACGCTAGAATTGTTTCTTTCAGTTGTCATGTCAACTTCTTGCCTCTGATTAACTATTACACAAGCTTCTTTCATTGGTATCACTCAGGCTGCACCAAAAAATGCATTACGAAACAGAAAGACAGGGTATTAAAATTTTATTATAGAAATAATAGTTATATAGCATGATAAGATCAAATCACAACATTGCTAAAACAACTTCCGTTAACTCCTAACGTTAAGTTGAATCATAACTATTATTTAAACAAAAACAAACCATGATGTGCTTTTTGATCTTCATTCGTAAAAAGAAAAAATCGAAATATATATTAAATTTTTGTAAAATAAAAATACATGTAAGGAAATGAATATAATTTGCAAAGAATAAATATGCGTCAAATTTGTTTTCTAAATATATTTGATTTGCTGATAATTAGTTAAATTAGGCTTTACATTTTTACTTTTGGCCACAATTGTATTTCGAGATGAAATTTGTTTTATATATTATCTATGTTAATTAGACTCGCCAAAAATTAGTTTCAGTAAGAAATAATTGTGGTGAGTTTCGAGAGTTTGTGAACAACAAGTGTTAAGCAGGCAGTATCACGTATTTACCTCTGTGGTAAAGGGTTAAATTTTATGTTCGGTGTATTAGTAGACCCTTGGTTTATGAGAGATTTTTTTAGGCTTTAAAGGTCGAGATTAATTTTGATGAATGAGATTTGAGCAATTTTCTTGTTGTTGTATTGGTAAACGTGCCTGAAAAGTTGCTGTGCTATGTTAGTCATATTGGACTTATAGTCTATTGTCAGCTGTCAAAAAGGTTACGTGTGTTTTGGTTGAATTGGAGATTTTTTAAATGGATCAGAATTTGCATTGAATATTGCTGTAAAAATGAAAGAAAGTTCATGAAAGTTATAGAAATATTGCTTTTAATATTCCTTATGGTGAGTCTGTTAGGAGTAAAATGAGGCTTTATGAGTTATGTAAGCGTTTCCGAGAAGGCAGTGAAGGAGTTGAGGATAACGAGTGCCATGGAAGTTCCAGCCCATCACAAACTGACGGAAACGTAATAATAGTCAATAAGGAGAACTAATTCAAAATTCAATGTTAATTGTGTGAAGTGATATGAAAAAACGCTTGGATTTGTGGCGAAAGAATTCATGGCTTTTGCACCATTAAAATGTACCTGCTCTCATTTCATTGTTTATACGTAATTTCTCAGTCAGAAACAACACTGCATCCATATTTGGTAGACTAGACTCAATGTGACTTTTTCTGTTCAGGAAAATAAAGAGAACTTTAAAGGATTGTCGTTTTGCAAGTGTAGATGAGATTAAAAGCGATTCGCTGAGAGAACCATAAGTTAGTTCAAAGAACCAGTTCCAGAAGTGTTTTGGTGATTGGTAAAAGTGCTGAAATATCTAGTGGGGCTAACTTTCTAGGGATAACATTTTGGTTGGCTAATAAGTACAAATGTTTCCAAAAACAAAAATCCCCCTTATTTTTTTAACACACCTTGTAATTACATATTGGAATAGTACCAAATCCTAAAATCTAAACAGCAGTTGAGGAGTAATGTCAAATTGTTTTCCCTAAATGATTAAATAGAATTACCTCAACATGTTGCCTTTCTTGGCCCAAATTTTTCTACTCAATCCACTTTATGCAGATGCCTTGGATTTAAGGCAACAGCATGGCATGTGCAGTCAGATAGTGTAACCCAAAACCCCCTGTAGACTCTGATGCCTTGACTTCAAGGCATAAGAAAAAAATATTCATTCTTCAATTTAATCCAATTAAGTTTCAATATGGTAATGCGATAGGAAAATATAAAATAAATATTAAACAATAAACTCTGTGTAAGGGAACTATTTCCTCAATTATGTCTGTAAGGAGTTGATTAAAGAATTTGAAACATACCTCTTCTTTTTTTCCAGATGAGTGTCTGCAGATAAGGTAGCAGTTGAATGAAGGTGAAGGGATGCTAGAATGGGTGTGATCAGGTTTCATCTGTCCACTTGAGATATTGTGACTGTGATGGCAGACTGTGATATTCAGAGCAAAGCACTCTTTAAAAGCTCCGATATGGACATCGAAACAAGGAATGGTCCTTCAACAAAATTAGACGTTAATGGCACATTTGAGTCAAACGGTAAAAATGTGGGCAGAAATTTGAGCGATGGCTTTGCTATTGGTTCCATTGAGATTGGTAGAAGGGAAGCTAAGGGTAGAGGAGTAAATTCAGAAGGCAGCATGTTTAGCAGAATGGTAGGGAAGAATGAATTGGGTCATGTTTTTGAGTCAGGAGGAAGAGTGAAAGATGCTGAGGTGCATGCAAATCAAATTGGGAGCTTTTCTAACCATTTTCCATTGTTGCGTGAAGGGTTGTCTAGGCCTTCTTTGAGGAAAAGGGGAGTCGGGAGGCAAGAAAGAGGTTCCAGAGGGGCTTACCAGAATGCAGAATCCAGGTGTAAAGAGAGGATGTCAGTGGAGGAGGTGCTGTCGTATTATGGATCAATGCAGAGGAAAGAAGTACAACCAGTCAACTATCCAACGTACTATCAACAGACTGAGGTAAAGTGGCTTCCAATAAAGGTATAATGTCCAGATGGACACAATTTTTTGAATGTGAGGTAATTGATTAAGTAAATTACAATAATAAAGAAGAAGTTCTTTCCCAGTGAATATAATGTAGAAAGAGTTCTCGGGTGGTTGATGTTTCGGGCACAAGAGTACGCACCTGAAACGTCGACCCTTTGGCAAGAGGCAATCCAGTTGGAAACCTGAGAACTCTTTCTATACAATAATAAAGTTTTTTTCAAGGAATACTTTTACTTTTGGGATTGCATTTTATAAAACACAAAAAAATCGTATGGAAAAATCAACATTGTTTCACCTAAAGTTAAATAGATTTAAATGACAACAACATTATTCATATTTATCTGAAATTAATATTTAAATATCAATCAATGTTCAATCATGATCAATGTCCTGTTTTCAACTACTGATCCCTCAATCTGGGGTATGCCTTGGAGGTATAGATGGCTGATCAAAGGGGTATGATGAATGTAATAGGTATATGTAATTTTGTGTTCATACTGTGGTTAATGGCAAAAATATCTTTCAAATTGACTTTGGGGGTATGGGAACCAAATAATCTGCTCTACTTATTTTAACCTCATCCTCCAGCTATTGATTGCTGTAGTAACTATTTTTATGTAATTTTTCACTGTAATCAGGGAAACCAAATCTGCGATGCATCACCTCAGAGCTCTAGCCTCGTCCACATAGAAAACATGGTGCAGAGTCACCTGCCAATGCCTCGTATGCAAGTGAGGCCAAACACTACGCACTACAGAGGGCAGGTAGTGGCAAGAGGAAGGAGTAGGGGAAGGCCTCGTAACAACATTAACAACAGCTGGAGGCCTTCAACGGTCCAATCGGAGGTTTATATGAGGAGTGAAGATGTGGAGGAGATAGTGGTTGAGGTGGACCCAAAACCAGATTGGGCTGAAAAGGAGGAGAACAACCCGCTCTCTGAGGCCCGGAAGCTGGTTCCTGATTGGATCTCTGTAGTTCCTGCTAAAGCACCTGCTAGAGAAAGTGGTGAGTGGTATCAAGCTGTACCCTAAACTCATAATGTTTTTCCCTTGAAAAATCATCTTTATAGTTCAAATTACATCTTACTCTGGTTGAGTGATTGTGTATAACTGTTTTATATTGTGACTGTTCTCAGATGAGATTCGGCCAACGTCCTCTCAACCTAAAGATGCTACAAACGAGTGTAAAGTTAATAATGGTGCATGAAAGCGAGAGACACATTTCTCTCTTGAGAGATACTGTAGGAAAATAATCAATAAAGCAAAACGCTCATTTAATAATCAAAAGATTGTGAAATCAGACAATAAAATAAATGAAATCTGGAAATAATTATGCCTGCCTTCCACTGCGAGCGAACCGGTGCCGTACTGTCACTAATCTCCTTGCTCATTCGTTCCCCAACCGAGTTCTCACTGTAATTCACTACCCTCTGTCACTTTTCTCCTCACGCCCTTGGGTGTTCAAAACCCCAACCACAAAAAAACACGATAAGCGTAACACTCGTTCAAATAAAAAAGCCGGGAAATTTTTAAATACTGCAAAAAAATCATACAGCCTTAATCAACACATATTATTATTATACAACAAATTACTCATAGAAAAAAAAAATATCATAAGAAACAAATTGCAGGTTACACGAAAAAATATTTGAATGGGGAATTCCGTTACAATATATAGATGCCTAGGGAGGTTAAAGGGTACAAATTTACAGCCTAACCACTGGCGTCATTCACATGCTGAATGTTTGTGTAAAAGCCTCAATGGTAGACATCTGGATAAAACGATAATTCAATCACATGAGGCCCCAAAATCCTGATTTTTCCCTTTCGAAGGCATTGTCTAGATTTTTGGAAAATATTTTGAGGGGCTTCCCAGTACTATAAAAAGTTGAAAATCAAAAATATCTCTAATTTAAACTGAAAAAACAGAATTTTTTCTCATAATGAAGGAGTGAGTAGAGAGTATTAAATTGAAGGCCTTAATTGTTGCCACCACTTAAGTTACTAATGTTAAACACTGGAATAGATTATTCTTCAGTTTTTTCATTTTGTTTTCTTGCTATTGTTCTCACAACATACATTTTATTGATAGTAACTTAAACATTTACCATTTTCTTCTTTAATTCTACAAGCAATCTGTATGCTTTCATAAGTTTTTGAAATTTGAGAGTGAAAACAACCCTTGATGACCCAAATGAGAATTTCTGCTAAATTTTCTCATCTGATGTTACCCACATTTTTTACGAGAATCCTCTTTAATTTATTAATATAAAAGGTTGGCTACAAAATAGAAATTCAACTTCATGTATAATCCTTGTGTAATTTAGTGACTAGAGATGAATAAGTTCATAAATGATAAATTCCGTATTCTGTTTATTTAGGTAAGGTATGCTTGTTATTGCAGGGAATAGTTCAAGAGGTATTGATGGTGCGATACCCCCAGCAGTGAGTGCTAGGCTTGGTCCAGGAATTGAGATCCGTCGGGTGACAAAAAAGGCCAATGGAGGCAAGTATCTCATTAGCACTCTATTCATTTTATGTGGAATGGTTTGTAAATATATGTGTTAAAGCTAAGCTTTTAATTTTTATGTTTTTTATGTTTTATGTTAAAAATATGTTAACACTTTCTTGGTATCTCTAATACTTACTCATCTGTATTTGCAAAAATCGTAGTGGAAATGCAATACTTAGTATTTTTTTGGCTAAAATAACACGGGCTGTTTTTTCTCTGGAGGAACCGATCTTGCGTTTTGAAGGAAACACCTAACATGTAACGTTCTCCGTCCTCCAACAACTTTTGGTTTTGCTGATCCTCTTGTCGTCTCGAGTAGCCTTCCTAAACACGATTCTTGTATCTCTGATGCTTACTCTGAAGCCAAATTTTAATCCTACATTATAGAAGGTGATATTATTTTTGAATATAGCTGAATTTCAATTTCCAAAGTTTACTAATGGCTTTATTTTCTTCCCTATACATTTTTATGAGTCTATTTCCCATATATTCACATGAGAGTCGAGTTCATCAATCACATTTGTCTTTAAAAGGAAAAATGCTTAAAAATCACCACAAATTATTTCAATTGGAAGTTTTGCACTTACCTGGTGTTGCTTTCATGCGCATTTGGTACCATGATATTTTGTTTATAAAAATCCAAAAATAAAAAAATGGTTTCGTCAGACAGTAGATAATTTACTAAAGATTGTATGTAAAGTTTGGTTATAATTGGTTGAATAGTAAATAAAATATATCTGGTACCTATTCCAAAAATCTTATTTGAAGCAAAATTGCATTAAAGATTCAGACACTAGTAACAAATGCAAACCTTCAAGAAATTTCAGTGAAGTATTTTTTTTCTACACCCTTGTATCATATGCTTTATAATGCCTGTATCGTGAAATTTCCCTTCCTTTGAAGTAGATCCCTCTACTCCCTGCATTTTACTCTCCTTGCAGGCCATTTGGCCCCCCTGTGTTGTACCAATTGCTGTGTGCTCTGCACGACACTGACATTATTCATGGCTACCAAATAGTTTGCATATCCCCCAGATTTTATATTCATTACTTCCATTCCCTTCGGTAATGTAATATTACCCTCATAAAATACCCAACTATTTATATTTACCGGAATGTGTGGTATAATAATACCTCAGTGGATTTCTTTAGGAGATATTTTCTACATTAAACTTTGGAGTCTTTTGTTGTTAGTTCATACATAACATAACGCTCTTATAGAGTCTCTGCTGCTAGTTGTTCATGTTTAGGTACCTGCAGAACATCCTCTGGAAGCTATTTGTATTCAAGACTGTACGCAGTCTGTTTGCTCTCTGCCTTAGTCCACAAATATCATGCACCTTCCAGGAGGACTTTTTTGTAAAGTGGTTCATCATTAGTAGGGATAATAAGTGGCCCATATTCTCTCATTTTCCCCTGAGTTACTAAATTAAACTGGGCTGAATTGATGAGAAGACCTGACTCAACCAAAAATACCAGTTGCTGAGAATGCAGTTATGTTATTATTTTATTATGATTGAGAATATAACTAAATCACATCCTCTACATCCCATGAGACAGTCATCTATTTTTTAGGGAAAGTTGTCATAAAAATAACCAAACATTTTCCTTAAGGAAATAATGAGAGAAAATGGGATTAGTGGGATTGTACCCATGATAGCCAGGGTGCAAATCTCATTGTTCTTGATTAGATGTAAATAAAAAAAGGCAGTAATTCGGATTTAGCCTGATGAACAGCCAAACCAGAACATTTGTATTCTACGCATATATAGTGAGGAAAGTATCTGTATAAAATAGATGACATTGGATCGTTTTTATTTATCACTTTCTTTTGGAAATAGGTAATTACATTAGCAATAGCATTGCTGTAACTCAAGAGATCATCAGTGTTGAATGAAGTTTTGTTCTTTTGTAGGAGACCAAAGGAAAGTTGAAGAGGTGAAGAGAGGCAAAGACATGTATCCGATGCTGCCTCAACTTTCTGTAGCCTTTCCTGGAATTTCCTTTCATCCTGCCAAATCAGAGAGGTATGTATTCACTCATAACTCTACTTATTTTTCAAATTTGCCCTACAGTGGGTAGCATCAAAGATGTGATTTCTCCTCTTTTAATTGTGTTTCCAAGTATCATTCTTCCACGGAGGATCCTTTCTCAGCCCTTTGTACCTCTCCTCAGTTTGTTTGCACAGTTCCCAGCATGCATGTTCATAGCGAACTAATCTCCTCTCAGATATAAATCTGCCAAAAGGTTATTAGTGTAAACAAGGGCTCCAATTGTGGGATTTTGGCATGGATTCCAAGAAGTAGCTCCCAAGAGAGTATTTTGGGCAAGAAAGTCCAGGCATGTGTTTAGATATTTCATGAAAATGCTTACTCAAATCAAAATCAATCTCAAAGGCATTATCCAAAATGGACAGTTTTTTCTCATTTTAATCTTCATTTTTCTGTTTAAATTCTCCAATCACTCTCACACACACTCTAATCACTCACTCCACTTGTCAAGTTAATATAGTAAGTAGGACATGCTGAGAAAAAGACCCCTTTGGGGCCCTTATCTCAGCATGGGGCCATGGCTAACTAGATTTTATTGCAATCGTTTTGCGAAAGAATTATTTGTAGCACTAATTGTCAATATTATCTTGGATATGAAAATCTTGTATTTTACTGAATATGTTCAACTTTTTAACAAAATTCTACAGTTAATATTAAGGTATTTAGTATATTGCCATGTGAAGCTAATGAGTAATCATTCATTTTCTCTAATGACTACCAAGATAACCTTTCATCCTTATTTTCCATCTGGGCTTTTAACTGCCATTGGCAAATAAAAAAATTTTTCCTTTCAATAAAGACTCGGATGTCAAATAATTTATTGTTTTTTACCTGTGATACTCCTTATAACAACAAGCTATGCATACATGAACATCACATTCTTTACACATTTAGCGTGATTCTTTTCTTTTAACATGTTTGCTTAGTACAGTACATCTCCTGACTAGTGATTATCATTAAGATAGTATACTAAATACCATCAATATTAGCTGTAGGATTTTGCCTAAAAATTGCTCATTATCACCAAAATATTATATTTTTATTTCCAAGGTAATATTGACAATTACTGCTACAAATACTTCATTTGCAAAATGACTGCAATAACATTTATTTTGGCCTGGCCGCATGCTGTGAAAGGGAAGGCAAATTATTCAGGGACGGTTTGTCCCAGATGGCGGTTGCCAAGGAAAGGGTACAGAGTCCTGTTAAGAAGGACTCGAAATGATACAATTGTTTACCTGGCATTATCAGAGTCATGAAGTTGTTCTGTGTCTAGCAGTAGTTTTCTTTTTGAAAGCTTTCATAGCCTGAGTGCGATTTAAAGAGAATATCACAGTCTCAAAATGCCTAAATTATTTAGCAAAATTCAAATTGTAAAATGTAAATATAATTAGTGTGGAAAAGTAGGCATATTTCCTTCCTATAGAATGGTGCCTATGAATTTGAGGAAATGCAAACCTTTCCTTTTCTATCTTCATGCTTCTCATTAATGTATCATATATTTCTCAAAATAGGGGTAGTGTGGTGACAGCCTCACCTCTCAGCACAGACCAGGAAACAGAACAGATAACAGTTAAGACGGAACCAGAAGACGTAAGTAGCAATAGCTGGTAAAACCTTCAAAAGCACTTCTACTAAATGTCTAGTGATCTTTCTCTTATGCCTATCTTGTTTGTAACACCATATCTATCAACCACCTCTACGCAAAGAAAGATGGTAATAAACAAAAAATCAATTTTAAGAATCGCTACAGACAAAGGTCTTATGATTATTCAATTTAGATACAGTATTTGGCGTGTATTTTCCTGACATTTCTCTATTAACACATTCCGTGCGGTGTCGATTTCATTTGTTGCTATCCTATGGCTGAATACTTTTAATATAATATTTATATATATAATAAAATAATAATATAATATAATAATAGAAATACATAAATAATATTTCAATTATACATAAAATGTTAGCTTTATATGCAGCAATAAATTTAAAAAAATTAGTGCTGACATTTATCGGTTTTTAAAAAAAAAAATATGGCGTGATATGCCGCTGTAAGTCACAGGATAGGACCAACATGAGCGGCATATGCTGCTCTCCGCACGGAACGTGTTAAATTGAATAACTAAGGCATGGGACACATCAGACAATTTCAATCATATCTTTGCAATCACTTTAATGTCAGATAAACACATAATTTACTTTGATTTTTTAAATACTTTTATACCAATGTTATACCAAAGAAAATGATCTGGAATACTAAGTAAAAAATCTGATGTGGCCAGCACATGACTTTCTCCATATATAAGATGTAAATATTTATCCACGACAGTAATTTCGAACTCTATATTCCATCTAAACTTGAAAGATGAGTGATTAATTTATATATTATTATCTTTTACGTCACAAACATTATAAATGATAAATAATGTTTTTCGGGACATGCTCGATAAAAAACGATGAAATTGGCCTTTCGCCCATAGAGCCCAGAGCGCCCACAAAGCACATAATCAGCAACTTTCGGTTTATCAGTATTTCATAAATAACTCCTAAACAATCAGTGATACAAAAATATGTTTCATACAAAAGTTATAGAAAATTTTATTTTCTAAAACATTTATAAATAATAGTATATACCTAAATATCATATTTATGGAGATATTTTGAAAACCGGAAATGAGCTTTGAAGAATGAAGCTCGACTTCCGGTTGACCGATTTACTCCAAAATCTAATCAACTCTAACGACTGTAATAAAAGTACTATATATGAAAATTAGTGTTGATTCGACAAATAGTTTTCATGTTAGAGCGCCCACAAAGTGCATAATCATCTTCTTCCGGTTTATCATTATTTCACGAATAACTCCTAATCAACCGGTGATACAAAAATATGTTAGTCGAATTTTTTCATGAAAACAATACTTTCTCTATACTTCGTATATGGAGAAAGTAAAAATGAGATTCACCAACTTCAAGACAAAAGATGTTGGATGACATAAGGGGTGGGGTTAACTATAGGGAAATGAAGGAGATGGCGCTTAATAGGGATTTTTGAGTGTAGATGAACCTACCGAAAGGTACAACATTCATCTATGCCCCAACTTCTGAAATATTATGTTCAAAGAGAGGGGAAAAGCATCCAAAACGGAGCTAGCAGCTAGTGATAATTCAATAATAATGAACATAAGGTAAATGGTAAACTGTGTGTATGAAATCATTTAGGACCTCTGTGTACATGCTAGGGCTATTGTTTCTATTTTATGAAAAAGGGATTCTTAAAAATTGCTTCATGTATTTAAAATGGGAGAATTTTGCACCCACCTGGGGTTGAACTCGCGCACATTTGATGACATTTCTATTGTTATATAGAAGTGTGTGTCTTTTGGGACCTCCGTGATTGATTAATCCTCTATTTTAATGGGAAATTCCTTAAAAATGTCTACGAAAAACTTCAAAATAACCGTAATTTTGTCCCTGCTATCTATGTATCATAGTTTGAATGAGGTCAACATTTTTTTCCTCTGTGGGTCCCATCAGCTACAAAATTGGTAATCCTTTCCCAATTAATGAAAAACCTGTTTTTTACATGACCCATTATTTGAGAAAATCTCTTCAATAAGAATGACAAACTTAAAAATTCACTCATCTGGTGTTTATAAGTTAACTTGTAACACTTTTGCATCAATTTACTTTGGACAAACTGGTCAATATTTTCACACCCAAATTAAAGAACATAGAAAATGATCTATCGATGCAGCCGAGACGTTGTGGAAAGACATAACTGAACACAGATTTATACTTCTGTGTGAAAAACTATAAATCTGTGTTCAACACAAGATGTTTCACGATGATCTGACTTTTCTAAACACCTTCTTCACTGTAATCATTCTTGGGGCTTACCCAAAGCACCCTATACCAAAGGGGCACATATTAGACACTTAAGAAGAACGCCTCATGCAAAGTATTTACAGGAACACAAACCAATTATTGAACCCCTGCTGTCAACCTCCTTCCCCAACTCCCTACTCTCCCCTCCTTAACCCCTCTTTTCCCAGTCCTTTTCATATCTGGCACTTTTTCATGGCCTGACGATGAGGATGATTAGTTGTAACCTGGTCTCCTAAATACAATATTTTTTTGGAACAAAAACTAAGTTTTTTATTTTTATATCTATCTTATTCTAATGGAGTTCAAAACAGTGACGGCTAATATGATCAATGAAAGGATGCTTAAAATTTGATTTACAACATAGTAAATTGAAGATTCTCTGTTTTAATTGCTGATTCAAAACATTATTTTAACTCAAATTGGTGTTAATTATGTGTTTAATTATCAAAACTACTAAACATTTATCTAACTGGCACTGCTTTAGCACTGTCTGGCAGCAAGAAATAATACCACTTCCCCCTTGTTACTGGGTGAAATCAATAACTATATCTCTTGCAAGTTTTACTAAGTTGTTGGCATAGCTAAGCTTTCCCAACAATGCATGCTAGGATGGTTTCAATTCCACTATCATACATATGAGTGATATTTTGTGTGAAACTCGTTCCTCATTAAAGATGTTGTTTCAGCGTGAGCGGGAGACTGCAGATGCGAGTGCGGCAGAGAATAAATCCACTGTGAGGAGCAAAGAGGTAAGACAGATATTTTCTAAGTTCCATTTGATAGTGTACTAGTTCTTTGTTTCAGAGCTGCCAAAAGAGTGAAATCCTATGACTTACGATCAATTACACTGGTCAACAACATTTTTGTTACAAGGAATGCGATGGGTGTTATAAACTAATTCAATGGTGCTGAATCCGAAAATTAAATCAGTTTTTTCACATTGGGCTCAGATTTTTATAATACACTGATATATTTTGTCCAAAATTCCTTAAAAAAGCTGATGCTTGGTTATTCTTTAGTAGCTAATTCTTTTGTTTTAGTGAAATATTTACTGAAAATGTGTCGGATTAGATACATAGAACCTTATACGTGTACCTGAAGTCATATACCTTCTTCCAGTTAAATCACCTCTACTTGTAAATGAGAGCGATGTAGCAACATTGCCAAGAAATTGCACCCAAACACGTAAAATCTTTTGTATCAAAATATTTTTCAGGCTGTACATTGTAGAAATTTAAACTTTTGAGAAAGAACAAATTACAATTCAACAATATGAAATATTTTGTCGATCATGATGTTAATTTTCACATAAGCATAGAAATGTGTACAATTAAATACATTATTGAGTGTTACGAGGGTTTGTCGTTCCTCAGCTACACTCAGTCTCATGGCTGCTCAGCTTGGCTTACCCTTGGAATAATTCGGGACCCTTTCACTCAAATCCTGTTTTGAGTGATTCATGTAACAGATAGATTTTGAAGGGGTAGGGCCATATTTGGAGGACCCTGACTTTGAAAATATCTCCCATGACCTGTCAAACATGACTCTCTCTCAATCATTGCAAGACATGTGATTTTTTGGAAGTTTTGGATAAAGAATGGGTGCTTGAAGTAATGCAGTGGTCAGGAGGGCACATTAAGCAGGAGGGTGTGGGTGTAGCGGAAGAGGGAGATAGTCTTTAAGTGTCACTCAAGTGAGGAAGTTGTTTGTTTCAATTGATAACAGAATCTGTGAAAACCTTAAGGCTTTGGTATTTTTCTCTTGATGGACCTCCCCGAGCAGAAATTTCATATGCCACTTATGTTAGATGTGCATTAACAGTGTTTTTTTCCAAAACATAGAATCATGTTGCAATTTACATTCCAGAATAGAGTTATTCATCATTTTGTATAGAAATATAACTGTTGTAGGTAATAGGTACTAATTATGTAATAGGTAACAATCTGTGGGTTAATAAATAAAATTACTAAAATTGAGGTTAAAAATTCTGTGGATTATTCAAATAACTGAATTTTTTTGTCTACAGGTGGACATCTTTGTATGTGACCTATGTGGGAGATCATTTTCAGAGAGGTATTGCCTTGCGCGTCACATCCGTGCGTATCATGTAACAGGCAGTGCAGAGAAGAGGGCATTCCCATGTTCAGTATGTCACAAATCTTTCACCCGGAAAGCAAATTTAAAGAAACACATGAGAATCCATTCTGGAGAGAAGCCTTACGTCTGTGAGGTGAGATTCATTTTTCTGTTTTGTTCCTCTTTTTTCCTTCAAGCATTGCACTCATATATTGTACATAATACATATGCGTATTAAATTTTACAGTTTTCATAAAATGTTGAATGCTGTGATCTACTTCAGGACCTTTGCTCTTATTATGTTTTCTCTTTTATAGTCTTTAGATACAAATAAAATTTTAATTTTGGTTTGGTTAGTGCTGCAATATATATTATGCTATAGTATATATTTACAATACTTACTGACCTGAGAAAAAATAGTTATGGAAAAGCTATCTTCCATAAAAATTCCAAAACTGCTGGAGGAAAATATAATTTTGAACCTTTCCTCTTAAGAGAAACATTTTTGTGATAAATATTTACCTCCTTTGAACTCCAATATTGATAGCAATGAAATCCCTGATAATACATTTTGACCTTTCAATCAGTTTTGAATTAAAATACATATTTATATAAAAAAATCCATATCTGTATTTTTTTAATAACCCTTATGCTCAGACCCCTGTTAAAATAATGATATTATACAATACAATAATATCATATAGCACGCAACTAAGATAAAACAATTGATAACGGTACTCGTTGCACAATGGGAGAATAGGAGTTGCCTTTCCTCACGACCTTCCATAACTCTCCTTTTTATAACTGTTTAATGAACACTAAAGGCTTTGTAAAGAAGGAAAATTTGGAACACAGCTGTTTAGGAATTAAAGGTTGAAAATCACCAATAGTCTACTTTGTTGGTGACCCTCTTCTCATCTGCAGGTGTTCGGAGAAAACAAGAGTGGACACTGCACTTAAATGACACTCAGTGTACATTTGGAATTTCCATGGTGACATATTCTAACAATACCTCTCCCTACGTCACTTGGAAAAAACCCTGCCTACTCCACCAATAGTTAATAGATACCTAATACCCAACCATTTTCCTTTGTACCTATCTTCTCACTCCTGAAAAAGAAAGCATTGCTTTCCAAATGTACATTAAGTGTCAATAAAGTGCTGTGTCCTTGTTTTCTCAGAACACCAGCGGATGAGAAGAGGGTCGCCAACAAAGACAGCTAGTGGAGATTTTTTAACAACTAACTAAAGGGCTTGATAATCCTTCTTTATAGTTGGGAGGCATGCAAGTGGTATGCTTTTGGCTTGTAGCTGGGAAAGACCAAACTGTATGCTCAAACTTTTATATCGAGTTAAAGTAAGATTTTACAAGTCAATTATAATGCTCTCATAATTCTATGCGTTTTACCCAAATCCATTATTATGAATGCTCGAATAATTTAATAGCTTTTGAATCCCTTTTAGTTATATTTTACACATTTATCATCACTGCGCACAAATAATTGCTGGAAGTAAATGCTGTTCTTCCCAGATAATTATTTTCTGTGGGGATTTCCTATGTTCAGGTGTGTATAATTGCACTTAATGCAATATTCATTCTATTCAGGATTTAAGATATATTTACACTGTGCACTGCTTACACTGTACACTGATTATGCTGAATCTAAGAAATCCTTGACTGTATGGTATGTCTGATAGTAAAGAGCAACATACAACTTGTCAATGCAATCTTTATATATCTTTTTTTCTTATTTATCTCTACCAGAAGGACCTTTTTATGAATGTGTATAATGAGTTCCATCCTAATTGTAAGACTTTTGCGCTTTCCTCTATTTTTTGTGATTAACATACCATATAGCTTAACCTTGATAGAAATCCTTAGCTTGTACAAAGTACACTACTGACAAAACTGCTTCTTCCAACATTTTTTATACTTGTGTTTGTTAAATTATATATTCATCAGCGAAACATTAGTCGATTGTTGAAGCAATAAAATCTTTCACGATCAATTTCAATATAAAAAATCTTAGCAGAAGTCGCTGTTCCATATCTAATCATGCACTTGGAACATTATTGTAGCTGTCTCACTCTTCCTTTTTTGAGTTATCCAATTTCTGATCTGTTTTTCCTATTCATCTTTGCAAACACTGTTGTACATTATGTTTTATTCTTTAAAATTTTCTTCTCCAGGAACTCTCAAGTAATTCCGTCTCTCCTTAATTTACCTCACTTTCCCATCATTAAATTCACTTGTTTGTAGTTACTGTGTCGTTCAAAGTGAAGTTAGCATACAGTGCATTTATGAGTAGTTAGAGAAGGAAATGAACTTAAGATAATTCAGGTAACTTTTTCTGTCGGAGAAAAAGATTAGGGATTCGAGCCAAGAAACAGCTATTGGTGGAAATTGAAGTTTGACGTTCAGTAGTTGCTCTTTATCCCTCATTTGCTTCCTCCCTGAAGCTCTCCTAAATGTAGGAGAGTGCAACTTAACATATTTTGGCATTTTCAGGAGTGTGGGAGGGCATTTACATTCTCCAAGAACCTCAAACAGCACATCCGAGTGCATGGCGTGGAGCGTCCATTCGTATGTGAGGTGTGTGGACATGCCTTTCGCTTCTCCAAAAACCTGTCTCAGCACAGGGGTGTGCATGCACATCTCAAACCCCATGAATGCAGCGTTTGTGGAAGGTGCTTCACTCGCTCTACGCATCTCTCGCAGCATCTGCGCTTACATTCGGGGGAGAAGCCCTTTAGGTAAGATGCCTCTCTACATGAAAACCATCCATCCTCTGCTGTCTTCTCTTTCCAAATAGTCTCAATTATAGTGCCCTCAACATAATTATAACTTATTTTCTTTTTGAAACTGCTCCTTCTCCCTTGTTTCCTAATTTATGGATATGATTTTAATATGCACAACTCAAACTTATCTTATTTGGAACTGACTATACTAGAGATATGATATCTTATGTAGGTACTTTTGTAGAATTTTGTGACAATTGTGACAAGAGACAATTTAAGTCTTCAGTTGTAGGCAGTGATTCTTCCTCATTCTTCAGTCTAGTAGGAATTGCAAACCTAAATTTAAGAACCTCTCAGCTGACTGTGACATTGCTTTTGGTGGGTGATATATTAGTTTAAAAGGCAGTTCCACTGACATAATAACCAAACAGTTTATCTCTTTATAAGTTTATGCAAGTCTCCCATCCAAAAGTATCTCGTTTTGCAAGTGAAAAATGTTGTTTAAGATAACATTGTTTTTGATGAAGGATAATGGTCTATACACAATAATCTTATATAGAAGCTCAGCTCAGCATTGATTTAATGTGAATGATGCAGAAAATAGTATCAAATAGTTATATAAAATTTCAGGTGCAGTGTTTGTGGTAAAACTTTTGCTCAGCGTGGTCACGCTGCATTGCATACCCGTGTGCACACTGGAGAGCGCCCTTACTGCTGCTCTGTGTGTGGGCGTGCTTTCTCTCTTCGAGCCCACCTGGTGCGCCACATGGCCCTGCACCAGAGGGATGGAGACGCAGGACCAGGAAGACCTCCACCCCTTCCCAGAAGGGACAGAAAGGGAAATGATGGAGTAGAAGTGATTAGTAAACAGGTAACAGTGGTATCTGTTGTAAACTAGCTCTTGTTTTGTCCAACAAAATGCCCAAATGATACTTTGAACATCTTACCTCACCGATATCTAAAATACCTTCCTTCTTATACTTGATTGATGAAATGAAATGTGGATATTTCAAAAGAATTTGAATTGATATTACATAATTATTCTTAAAAGATTTACCTAAAATTTAACTCTTTACACAATTTCTATAGTTTGTAAATTATTTTAATTTATTCATAAAAAAGGAAAGTGCTAAAGGTATTTCGCACATAAGGGTGTGCACCCAGGAAAAATCCTAAGGAAAAATGGACTTGAACTGACTTTTTTCTTGGGATTATTTGTGAACTATTCAAATTCAATTTTGTTATTATTCTAATATTTTATAGTATAATGTATTCCTTAATTTGTACAGAGAGTCTTAGTGCAATTTCATACACACTCCGGTTTCAACAGGCCGACGATATTTGGCCATGTCACACGAGTAGTAAACTATTGAAGTAAATGGACCCTTTCACATTAGAGAGTGGAGGATTGGGGAAATGGGAAGGAAAACAGATTTAGTGAAGTAAGAAGATGAATTGACGTTTTAACCCTGCAATCCGCCAGTTGTGGGTGGCAATGGGTGTAAAACACCAACATCCCTATCTAACCTGTAGAGCTTCTCTAATACTTGATGGGAAAAACCACCAAAATTAACAATCTGAATAAAGTAACTATC
Source organism: Sympetrum striolatum (assembly GCA_947579665.1). Lineage (NCBI taxonomy): Eukaryota > Metazoa > Arthropoda > Insecta > Odonata > Libellulidae > Sympetrum > Sympetrum striolatum. The sequence continues at coordinate 77,200,477 of OX388351.1, forward strand.
TAAATTAAACTTGCTAGAGTGACTATGGCATAACATTGCAACAAGAAGCTCAGGAAAAAGAAAATTGAGAAGTACTTAAGGAGGTTTACATCTGACATTGGATTGAAAATAGCTGATGATGTTATCATGAAGTTAATAGCTGAGCCTCTAATTGATGATGATATCAATTCAAACATTATCTTAATTTTTTTTGGAGTATGAAGGAATTTGTTTGAATTGAAAGCATTTTTCATATAATACTTAAGCTTATGAATTTTTCTGTCAGTAAGAGCTCTACTTAGTATTCCTCCATAATATCTTCTTAGCGTTTGCTGGTTGAGGCACACTGTTTGATCGTCTAGATCTTGAGAGAGTGCCTTGCTGAGGCGTACTTTGGAAATGCATTGGCAATGTACAATCCTGGCCAAAATTAATGCACCACCTCCCTAGCAATCCTAACGACCGGTGGTGCATTAATTTTGTCCAGGTGTGTACATCCTGAACTTATTCGAAGAATTTATGCTGCCATTCTTGGGAAGTGCTTCATTTAAGTTTAACAAGAAGAATTGTAAGAATAAAGGCACACTTAGAGTTTATTGACCCATAGGGTCTCCGGTACTCACTAATTGATTAATTTTATTGCAGTGTATGTGGTATTATGTAGAGATGGGACAATCGATTGAAAAAACAATCAAATAATTTTTCGATTTTTTTGGCATTTATTCAATTTTTTTCATTCGCTCGCTTTCTTAGGCTGTACAGGATGCAATAGTCAGGGGCAGTAACACCTGGCTGCCAGGATATCGCATCAGATATACATACACACTCGAATATAAGATATCTATACTCATATTTCATCAGTATCACATATCTCTAGCTGACTTCCACTAAATGGGATCACATTACGAGCCACTTCCATCCTCTCCTCTTCATCGCATATCATGTAAACGAGTGAAAAAATGAATAAACCGAGTGATTTTATTCGATTGTTTTTAGTGAGTGGAAAAAAATCGAATAAATCTATTTGATTTTTCAATCACTTCCACTGAACAAGTGAATCACTCGCTTGGAACAATCGAATAGATTTATTCTATTTTTTCCACTCACTAAAAACAATGGAATACATTTATTCGATTTTTTCCCACTCACTCAAAACAATTGAATAGATTTACTCTATTTTTTTCCACTCACAAAAAACAATTGAATAGATTTATTCTATTTTTTTCCACTCACTCAAAACAATTGAATAGATTTATTCTATTTTTTTCCACTCACTCAAAACAATTGAATAGATTTATTCTATTTTTTTCCACTCACTCAAAACAATTGAATAGATTTATTCTATTTTTTTCCACTCACTCAAAACAATTGAATAGATTTATTCTATTTTTTTCCACTCACTCAAAACAATTGAATAGATTTACTCTATTTTTTTCCACTCACAAAAAACAATTGAATAGATTTATTCTATTTTTTTCCACTCACTCAAAACAATTGAATAGATTTACTCTATTTTTTTCCACTCACAAAAAACAATTGAATAGATTTATTCTATTTTTTTCCACTCACTCAAAACAATTGAATAGATTTATTTTTTTCCACTCACTCAAAACAATTGAATAGATTTATTTTTTTCCACTCAATCAAAACAATTGAATAGATTTATTCTATTTTTTTCCACTCACTCAAAACAATTGAATAGATTTATTCTATTTTTTTCCACTCATTCAAAACAATTGAATAGATTTATTCAATTTTTTTTCACTCACCACTTTCCACCATTTGATTGTTTTTAATTGATTGTTCCAACCTCTAATTATCCTTCTTAAGGCGCTTTCCTAGCAGTGGCAGTAGTGTCCGAAGTTTTTTATGTCACAGAAATTAATTTACAACCAAATATAGAGTTCGATTGGTCTTGTACAGGGTAATGGAATGAATAATGGCGCCATAATTATAAATAAGAATATTCTGCAGGAAAGTTTTTATTTTCAATTTCTACTAAATAAAATTATTTATATAAATTTTTGGGTCCCATGTTGAAAAAAAATGGAACTTCAGTACCAAAATCCTTGTGTCAAATGTGAACAGGGCCTTTTTAAGTAGATTTTTTCAGGAAGGTTTTCGTTAAGAGCTTTATTACTTTGTGTCATTTAGAGCCCATCTATGGTGTTAATATAGTATGTGAGAATTCTTGAATATGTGTATTCTGTGCATTTAGCCCTAATTTTTCCATCTTATCAATTAGGGCAGTGTATAAAATGTTGCAATGAGAATCTTTGGATGATGAATATCGAGTTTTAGTTAAGATTCCTTGATAAATATGGAGACGATATATATTTTTTGGCTTGAAAATTTGTGTCACATTTTCTCCTTCACTGTTCACTGGATACTGTAAATAAGGAAATACTTGCATCAGATATCAGAACATCAATATCTTGTCTTATCTTGAAATTGAAGTGAGTGCTGGCATTTTCAATTACCATTGGTTTCAGGACAATATCTTGAATAGAACTTTACTTTCTTACTTTTTGCATCTGAGACCATAACTTGCTATGATTTCCAAAAGGATTTCCTTCTTACGTTTGATGAGTTTTGTAATTTTCAATAACAATTTCTTAACTGTGAGAAGTGTCCCACATATTAACTTCAGCAGAGTTACATTATCATCCTCTAAATTAGGGAATAAACTTTTTTCTGTGTGACTTTATAGGCTTAAATTGAGTCATCTATAATCATAGTAAAAAATGACTTTAGTTATACTGTAAATAAGGAAATACATGCATCAGATATCATAACATCAACATCTTGTCGATTTCGACAGTCGAAAGTGACAAATTAGACATACATATTTCAGGTTCATACATCGCTTTCATCTGCAACAGAACTACAGTTGCTAAAAGTGGTTCCAGTGCATATCCATTAATTAAAGATGTAAAACTATTATTAACTCTAGCTGGTGCAATGCAAAGATGACCAGGCATTTCTAAGGACACTTTAAAAATATCTCAAAAGACTTCAATAACTCCTACGGCTCTGAAATCACCAAATCTTTTTCCATGAATGCACTCTCCAACTTACATCAATGTTACTAATAGGGCAAGTAGTTCAACGCCATCTGTTGGTAGAGTTCTGCCTACAGGGACAATAATGGTGATGGAAAATCTCAGCAATTTTCAGTCCTTTTTATGTTTGTGGCAGTGTGGAAGCAGTAACTTAATCATTACAGGTCAATTATGTTACAATTAGGCAAATCTATGCTGTGGACCTAGCCTCATAGCTTACATTGAACTTTGACTAGGATATCTTTGTACCCTATTCCCATGACACCATCTCAATGTCTACATTCAAATTAAAGGTCTCACTGTGATTTATTACATTAATCTGATGTGGTCTTCTTGTCAGTTGCTCTCATATGGCGGACTCCCTCTAGGCAATGGCTAGTCAAAAAGCAATATTGTGCTCCTTCCAGTTGTGTGGAATAATTAAATACGAGTAACTTATTGACTTGCCCCTCCATGTTTTTGTCCTCTTCATTTATAAATATTACAAGTCATGTTGTATCTGTTGCAGGATCAGTAAATTGCTGTGAATACAACCAAGTCCAAACGAGAGATGAAACTGGATAAAATTCCAGTAAATGTGATAATTGGTGCTAAAATGGATGCTGTTGGAAATGCATGTGTGTATGCATATATATACCCACACAGACATATTAGGTGTTATTTGAAAATGTGATTCACAGATTTATGTACTGGTTGGGCAAAGAAAACTAAACAAATAAATAAAGGTCAATAAGTGTGATTTAGATATAGGTGTAACAGAAAATATATGGGACATAACTATACCAAATGTTCAGAATGTCTCCTGGTAGCATATTGGTAAACATATGCCATTAATTTCCTCATTTACTAGTACTCAATTTGGAAAGGTAATGCATAAAAAGTAATATACACTTAACTATTTGCTAAGGTGATGTTCAATGCGTTTCATGGTTAACCTGAATCTATCAAACCAGGGTGGCCCAAACATATCGCGTACTGGCCAGATTTAAAAAAGAAAACTCGAGACACTTGTGTTCTTAGATAAACACAAGAGCAGTTTATCTTCAATCTTATGTGATTATTCATAATCATGATTGTCATGAATGAAACTTAACGTTCATGTGCTTATTATCTGGATAAAAGAGTAATTATAACTTATTCTTAAGGACTACAGATTGGCAATGCAAAAGTTGAAAATTTTTACACATGAAAATTGCAGTATAATTTAAGGGATGCTAATTAGACTGCATGTTCAATGGCATTTCTAATGTAGCCCCCAGGGCTGATAAGGTTGGACCACCCTGCATTGAATTATACCATAAAACGAACCTTATCTTAAGGTACAGTCACACTCAGCATACTTTGCCCAACACTATATGTGTGTGTGCATATATATATATTAAGCTACATTGCATCATAAAAAGGAATATCTTCACAGTAAGGGGAAGTTGATGCAATAGATTGAGGCTGTTGGCATGGAAGTGGATGCTAAATTTTCTGAAATAATATTGTTTTAGATTTTTATTGTCTCTTTAAATGGTAATCCTTGAATTTCATGAAAAGACTTATCTTAAATGCTGACATATTGATTATTAATCATATGAATTTCTGGATTTTAGTTATTCCAAATGAGGGGTAAATGGATGACTTGTCCTTCATAGTATTTTATTATGTATATAATAACAAACGTGAGACATCTTGGTGCATAGATAGGATTTATTATATTTATGAGGTAGTTGAGTGTTTAATGGCTTGTTTGGTTAGTTTATAATTTGTTATTAAAATACTTAAATCTATGATCAAAATCACCTGATGGCTACTTCTTTTGCCTTATTCAAGGCAAGCATGTGTTGCTTATTATCTCTCCTCTCAATGTTGAATATTTCCACTAGGTAAACTGTTTTTATCATTGAAATGTGTTTCCCAAATTTAATTTTCAATAAAAAAGGTTCATATTGGATACAAGTTATTGTTTTAATTTGCATAGATCCTAATGGAAAGCATCTGAAGCTCTTCTTTTGGGTCTTGATAGATTTGCTGTTCAACTAATGGTATTTTTGGAGTTCTTTTACTCACTAAGAACTTCAGTATTTAAAACTGAATCAGCTAAGACTTTTCATCTGTATCATGCTATCTGCTATATACCATACTAAGTTCAAATCAATTTTTTCTTAGATGCTTAATAATGCAGATAAAGTGAATCATCAGACTGGTCCTAGCATCTGCTTCCCTAGTTTTCATTATCTGGTATTTGGTTACCCAAATATTTTTTACAGTGCTTAAGAATTGGATAAAATGAATATTCCTATAAATGTTTGCAATTGCTCAATTTTCCATAAAATATCACTCCAGGAGAATACTGATTTAAGGTTTTTCAGGGGGCCAAAATTTTAAACACCAAATGCAGAAAGATGCTAAATGAGGTCCTGCCATTTATTGAGGTTTAAGAGACAGTAATGATTAGAACAACTTTCTATGAATAAAAATATACAAGTAAAATGTAGCTTGCATACTGCAAGCAGATCGACAACACTGATTTCAAATCGGCATCACATTGGGACGGTCCTTAAAAGTAAAAAAAGGATTGAAAATATTCTTAAAATTTGCTGCAATTTAATCGTCTGGCATCGAACCCGGGTCTTCCTGGTAAACTTACTTTACAGCACAATAGAAGATCACCATCTCTAACTATGTGTGAAAATTCAAGCAGAAATATTGGCTGCAACTGCCTCAAACGACGTTCTACTTTTCATGAATGTAAATGGCTCTCGGGATTCGAACCAAGGACGAATTTAGAAATATAAATCATGTTTTTGAAATGTATCTATGATCTCTATCTCTATGCAGAATTTCAAGTTTCTATATTATTGGAAAAGGGTTCAAAATAATTCTTAAAAATCGGATAAACTACTGATTATAGAGACACCTGGTGTCGAACCCAGGACATACTGTAAGCTGTGAATGCACAGTTTGATTTTTAAGGACTTGATCTTCTATTTGCAAAGTTTGAAGTTGATATCATCCCGAGAAGTACCTAAAATTTGTTTCCGTTATCTCCATAATAAATTATTATTAGGGTCTTTATTAGGCGAGATTGAGACTAAAAAGTCTCCTCTTCCATCTAACCTGTAACCTGTAAATGCATTGAGGAATGTAAATGGCCCTCTGGGATCGAACCAAGGACCATCAGCGAATACGGGAAATATGATTATGAAATATATTTATGATATCTAACCCCATGCCGAATTTGAAGTTTCGATGCATTCGGGAAGGGGTCCAAAAAAAATCTTAAAAATCGCCACAATGCAATTTAAACGGCCGATTTTTACCACAACCTAGCATCGAACCATGGACAATATTCGAAGATATCTTTCAGATTTTCGTTGGATATGCACGGCTTCTAGCGATCACTCGAGTATCAACTCTCTACTTCTCTGGGAAGTGCGTCAAAAAAATTTTTAAAAATCCCCGCCATGTATTCTTATGGAGAAATTCGCAACTTTGGGGCCTTCTGGAATCGAACCAATTACACTGAGGATCAAAATCGCATTTTTTCTGGTGGCTATGGCCAATATGTCGTAAAAACTCAATCACACTTGTGGTTTAGTCTGTGAATTTGTATCCTCTCTATCTATCTATCTATCTATATCCATGAATGATTCCGGAAAAGCATCTATATATAATAGATAATTTTAAGTCACTAAAAGGTGTAAAATGAAACAATAAAAATTTTTCATCAATGTAATGTGCTCTTTCCTAAGGTAGCAAAACATTTCTCAGAAAACAGCCAAAAATGGGATGCATAAATATGATAAGCAATTTGTGGATGATATTTTAAGAGAATTATTATTTTAATTAACTGAAAAACATAACAGAATTAGGAGCTGACCAATAGCAAATGTAAAAAAATTGAACATGATGAATAGGATTAATTTGGTGATCTACTGGGCAATCATTAAAATTTTCATAAATCATTTATTCAGTAACAAAACGAAAACAATGGATCCAAATATGAAAATGATGAGGCCCAAACAAAAAATATAATGCATTAGCCTTCTGCCTACTCACGAATTCAACATTAATTTTAACACTTTTACGAGAGACTAATTATAATTCTGAACAGTTAATTTTTAAAAATATCTGATATTTTACTAGAGTTATTTTTTTGCTGTAACTCAGATACAGCTCATTTTCAAGTTTTGAAACCATCAATAATGTGCATTGATTGTTCTCAACAAATGAAAAGTATGATCTCAATTTCTCTAGTACAGGGGTACTCAACCTTTTTTGACGCCCGGACACCTAAGGGCACTTCTGAAAGCGAAAAGGGCACCACATAACATTTCCGTCAATAGTGACATTCATGCCATCCCTTACCAATATTATCACTTTACTAGTTAACCGTTGGCAGTTTGAAAAAACATTCCATGGCAAATAAAATCCAAAATATCAGAATGTATATAATTTCATCACAACCTCACATCTCTCATCTGTGTCTTTATCTCCGAAGAAGATTTGATTATGGGGAATATATCTGGTATGAAGGTTTTATTAATTTTTCTTTTCAATGGCCGAGAGTCATACAAAAGAGTTATTCAAAATAATACGATTCCCATACACTAGATTAGGATATTTTTTAATGGCAAACAAACACTAAGGAGTTTCATAACTTTATTGCCATAAACGAATTTTAACATTTATGAGCTTCTTTGGCACTTCTTAGCTACTTAAAACAAAACTTAATGTTTATGTGCTGCTTGAAACAGTACTTTCTCTCCATTAGAGTAATTAGCAAGACTACATTCTAAATAATTCTTATGTCTATTCCCCAATGTTTTTTAGTTGAAATTGGAACTCATTTAATGAAAGAAAAGTTAAATCTGTTTTACTTATATGGGGAATAGGAAAAATAAGCTACCACCTTCTACAACAGTTACTGATTAAATATATATATTAACCCTTAGCGGCCACTGGGGGTAGCTCGTTAACCCAGATCAGAAAATGTGAAACAAGAGGTCTAAAACCTTTGATATTCATACAAGTAACTACATCTGTCAGAAGTAGACAAGTGTGACTTGTGATACCATTTCATAGGAACCCGAAAAAACACATGGGGGCGCTGCGAGCATTCCATTTATCGGGGTGGGGTAACTAGTTACCCAAGTATGGCCGCAACCGTTGCTCAAGTCAGATTTTTTTTTTTCAAAAGTATCACATATCTCTAGCAGATTTCCACTAAATGGGATCACTTTACTAGCCTCTTCTATCCTCTCCTCTTCAACGCATATCATGTAAACAAGTGAAAAATCGAATAAACCGAGTGATTTTAATCGATTGTTTTTAGTGAGTGGAAAAGAAACAATATAATTTATTTGATTTTTCACTCACTTCCTCTGAATAAGTGAATCACTCGCTTGGAACAATCTTATACATTTATTCTATTTTTTTCCACTCATTAAAAACAATTGAATAGATTAATTTGATTATTTTCCACTCACTCAAAACAATCGAATATATTTATTCTATTTTTTCCACTCACTAAAAAACATTGAATAGATTTATACGATATTTTTCCATACACTAAAAACAAACAATCGAATAGATTAATTCGATTTTTTTCCAAACACTGAAAACAATTGAATAGATTTATTCGATTTTTTTTCCACTCACTAAAAACAATCGAATAGATTTATTCGATTTTTTTCCACTCACTAAAAACAATCGAATAGATTTATTAGATTTTTTTCCACTCACTAAAAACAATCAAATAGATTTATTCAATTTTTTTCCACTCACAAAAAACAATTGAATAGATTTATTCAATTTTTTTCCACTCACTAAAAACAATTGAATAGATTTATTATATTTTTCCACTCACTAAAAACAATCGAATAGATTTATTCGATTTTTTTTCCACTCACTAAAAACAATTGAATAGATTAATTTGCTATTTTTTCCACTCACTCAAAACAATTGAATAGATTTATTCGATTTTTTTGCATTCAATAAAAAAAATCAAATAGATTAATTCGATTTTTTTTCCACTCACTAAAAACAATCGAATAAATTCATTCGGTTAGGATTGAGTGAACATGTTAATGCTTTATTCGAATGATTTAATTGAAGCAAACAACCGAATTATTCGATTGCTTTCAATCCATTTTTCCCACCTCTAGTGTTATGCCTTCATAGCCACAACAACAATGAGAAAATATTGTATGACAGGTTTAGTTTTTTTACCTGTGATTATTTTTAAAACAGCTATTACTCTTTATGGATTCAGAATGAAATTCTGGTTTTTCCTCGGTTTTTTTTTAATCACTAGCACCCGTATGATTTACTTTAGAAGGACCAAAACTTGGTAAAAATGTTATTCCAGTGAAAAGTAACTCAGAAAAATCTGATGATGCAGCCCAATTTATGTGTAGCCTAAAACTTTTTTGTTTCTCATTGGCTAATAACTTTTCACAAATGAAATTGAGATAAGTGCTGGCATTTTCAATTACCATTGGTTTCAGGACAATATCTTGAATAGAACTTTACTTTCTTACTTTTTGCATCTGAGACCCTAATTTGCTATGATTTCCAAAGGGATTTCCTTCTTATGTTTGATGAGTTTTGTAATTTTCAATCACAATTTCTTAACTGTAAGAAGTGTCCCACATATCAACTTCAGCAGAGTTAAATTATCATCCTCTAAATTAAGGAATCTCTACCATTTTTCTGTGTGACTTTATAGGCTTAAATTGAGTCATCTATAATCATAGTAAAAAATAACTTTTCATATTTTGTCACAATACCAGCATGGAATAAAATGGTAAATTTTGCTAAAAATGTCTAAATGGAATTGTTTAGAAATGTACATGATGTAATATATCTTGAAAAACTTCATCAGCATAATATAATTATTTAATTTTTCATTTCTTATTTAATTTCTATTTATAGTATCTAGTACCCTCTAGATGAATTTGTCTTTGTTTCCATGTCTCATTTTTTAAATTGACTACTGTTTTGTTGAGAGATGATTTTCCATATTAGATGGAGACCTATATTTTCTTGTGAGTTCAGTAAGCTGCAACTGGTATGTTATGAATCAGTTTTTATGTTTCGTTAAGAATCATTGGAGATTTCCACTATTCTGTATTACATGGGTGTTCATGTTTGCCTAAGGCTTGAAAAAGAGTGTTAGCAAAATTTGCAAACTTAGGTGTTATTGAATGTTGAATTACCACTGTGTGTGCATTTATCTCCAGTTCCATCCCTGAAAAGTTGTAGCATTTCCATAAAAAAATCTATCCTCTCTTCAATGCATATCAAGTAAACGAGTGAAAGAAATGGAATAGATCTATTTGATTTTTCACTCCCTTCCTCTTAACAAGTGAGTCACTCACTAAGAACAATCAAATATATCTATTCAATTTTTTCACTCGATTAAACCAATTGAATAAATTCACTCATTTAGGGTAAAGTGAAAAATCATAACGCATTATTCTAATAATTCGATTGAATCAAACAATAGAATTATTTGATTATTTTTAATTGATTGTTCGCACCTCTAATTTTCCTTCTCAAGGCGCCTTCTTAGCAGTGGAGGTAGTGTCGGAACTTTTTTATGTCACAGAAATTAATTTAAAACAAAATATAGAGATTCACATTCAACAATAAATAATTTTCATCAATGTAATGTGCTCTTTCCTAAGGTTGCAAAACATTTCTCAGAAAACAGCTAAAAATGGGGAGTATAAATATGATAAGCAATTTGTGGATGGTATTTTAAGAGAATTATAATTTCAGTTAATTTAAAAACTTTAAATAATTAGGAGCTGACCTATTGCAAATGTAAAAAAATTGAACATGATGAATAGGATTAATTTGGTGATCTACTGGGCAATCATTAAAATTTTCATAAATCATTTATTCAGTAACAAAACGAAATCAAAGAAGCCAAAAATAAAAATGATGAGGCCCAAACAAAAAATATAATGCATTAGCCTTCTGCCTACTTACGAATTCAACATTAATTTTAACACTTTTACGAGAGACTAATTATAATTCTGAACAGTTAATTTTTAAAAACATCTGATATTTTACTTAATTTTTTGCTTTAACTGCGAAACAGCTAATTTTCAAGTTTTGAAACCATATATAATGTGCATTGATTGTTCCCAACAAATGAAAAGTATGATCTCAATTTCCAGTACAAGGTACCTTTTTTGACGCCCGGGCACCTAAGGGCACTTCTGAAAGCGAAAAGGGCACCACATAACATTTCTGTCCATAGTGACATTCATGCCATTCCTTACCAATATTATCACTCTACTAGTTAACCGCTGGCCGTTTGAAAAAAACATTCCATGGTAAATAAAATCCAAAATATTAAAACGTATTGCGTTGGATCACTGGTATTTCTGACGTTTCACCCAATACGATCAGAGGTTCGTAATTATTTTCATTGATGGGGTGCCATACGAAACCTCTGCTGCCGACCAGCCTCAGTCGAAGGAATGAGAAGGGATTACGTAGTCCACCTCGTCGTGAGTTCTTTTTAGCCCGCGACCATGTATTACACACGCTTTGTCGAAAGAAGAGCAAGGAAAGGAAATTCGCGTTGCGGAGATACACTGAATAATCCGATTTTTTTTACATCAAATTTATTGTAAATTAAAATACTTATTTGAGATACGGAAGTAATACTTTGTACAAAAAAGAAATATCACGGACAGAAAAATAATGACTTAAATCTAAATACTTAATGCTAATGACGGATGGAAGATGATCAGACGTAATGAAACATAAATGAGATGAAGGATAAAGACACGAAATAGGAATACAAAAAAATATAAAATGGGCTGCTTTACAATGACCAGTTTGAATGCAGCATGGTCCACTGTTTAGTTCCTTCGCTGACGAGAGGGAGTTCAAAATCAAATGGAATGGAAGAACTGAATCTTGATTTGCGGGCGGTCGTGAGGTTCGGGAATTACACTTACACAGGGGGATTTTAGGGGTGGATACACAAGGAAGCGTGAGTTCTTGGAGGAATTCTGGGGGAATCCGGGTATTTACAATACCATGGCAGACTCTTATTGTCCGCCGAAGGATTCCAACTGGATTCTGGTTTCCACCAAGTCCTTCCTCACTGCTCACGCTCAACCGATTCGCTCTCCCGGTTCCTGTGCCCTTGTCCCTTTCTTCCTCCATCCGTGGGTTCCGTGTTGTTTGCTCCGCCACTTCTATCGGCCTAAATACCTTCCGCACACAACAAGTCCTATCAGTTCTCCCCTTCTTACACTCGGTCAGGGGTTTTTATCCCCGAATTCCATTATAAGCACCTCACAAAAAACAACACAAACGAAAGGCGAAAAACAAAAATTACATGAAAACTCTCGTCCGATCATTCAGTGTTATGCTCTCACCCACAAAAAAAGTGCATACCATCACAGTATATAATTTCATCACAACCTCACATCTCTCTTCTGTGTCTTTATTTCCGAAGAAGATTTGATAATGGGGAATACATCTGGTATGAAGGTTTTCACTGCATGTGCACCACTGTGTACTGAAAAGCAGCAGTCATTGATTACGAGGAGTTTGATGAATTGATAAGCTGAATCTTAGCATTCGCATAATGAACTAAATATGACAAAGATATGCATCATGTTAATCTGGACATAAGCGATAAGAGGGGTAAAATGTCACAAAACCCAGGACAACCAAGTTTCTGACCCTTTCCCCGCCAAACCTCCACTTTATCACCGATAGTGCAATTCCAAGAAATAATGTTGTAGCAAATTAAAAAATCTTTTTACCGAAGCTTGTTGGGCACTATACGAGGTTGCTTTGGGCACCAGGTTGAGTACCCCTGCTCTAGTCCAACCACAGCCTCAGAAAAGGTGGCCACTGGTGATGGTGGCCACTTCCTCATTCTCGCTGCAGTTAGAGTCTGTTTCATTCGATGCACCACACAATACATCTATTGGAACAATGCCATTGGTCTACAGATCATCATCGCATTAAACAAAATCATTGAATGATATTTCTGAATTCAAAGTTTGCCATTTATTATCTTCCACAAAACTTTGTAAATAACATTTTGTTTCAGTGGTATTCAGGAACCCCCTTTGGCAAAATGATTTTTGATGGTTGCACCTATTCACACTCTCCATGCGCTTGCAACAAAATAGATGGCCTGGTACAAATTCATTTGGCTTGTTGTTGCCCACAATTTATTGAGACAATTGCCTTTCTTACCAATGCACTTCTGTAAAAATGTTTGAAAACTTTTATAACACCCAAATCCAATGGTTGTAAAACACTCGTGCAGTTAGCTGGAAAGAATTCCACCCTTAAGTTTCTCAAGAAATGCGTATCAAGAGAATGTGCAGCACATCGGTCAATTAAAAGGATAATTTTTGTGTTGGCTTATCCCATTTTTGCACCAAGGGATTAAAAAAAGTTCTGGAAAAAATCTGCGGTAATCCATGTCATTTTATTTATTTATTTATTTACGGGCAAGTACCCAATTTCAAAGATACAAAAATATATATAAAAATATATTTAATACTAATTTACAATTTTTTTTTGAAATACATACATTTGCAAAAATTTGTATTATAAAAAATATTAAATTACTCTATATATTCTAGTATAAGGTAACTCGAGACACCACCATAGTATCACATTACATTTTGGTGATTTTTATCATAATTATAATAAACAGTTTATTTATACATTTTAAAAGTGATAAGAGGGCAGAAGCCCAATTTCACAATTAAAAAAAAAACATCTTCAATAACATTTCAAGACTTGGATAAGATTTTACAAACAAGTGAATTAAGTAAAAATCGTTTCATATCAACACAATGAATGTATGTACTAAGTAATGATTACATCATAGTTATTTACATAAGCCATTCGTTCTACATTATGTTTTGATATGATATGAATGCCATATAGCATAATTACACAATTTATACTATTTAAGAAAACATAAAAATGAAGTCCACAGAGTATATATACCTCACTTTAATTCCTAACGTTGTTTAGTACTAGTTCCTTTAATGCTCTTTCTGAGCAATTATTGATGTCTATTTTGGTATTGGCAATTTGGTCAAAGTTTCGTGTCATTCTGTTAACTGCACTGTGGTAGGTATAATTTCTACTGCAATAATTTACAGAAAAGGTGTTTGATTTTCTTGCATTGTATGTAGGTACATGGAAGTTAATGAGACTAAGTAGCTGGGGACAATTTATTTTGTTGTTACACAAACGATACAAAAATAAAATATCTAAGAGAGTTCTTCTAGTATGCAATGTATTCAAGTTTAGGTAGGACATAATATCAGAGTGAGGTATTGTATAATCTGTCGCAACACTACGAGCAGGAAAGAACTTGTAATAGATTAATCTTTGGAATTTGCGTTGCACATTTTCTATTTTGGTTATATGTTTTTTACAATGAGGTGCCCAGACAGTAGTGCAATATTCTAGTATAGGACGTACAAGAGCACAGTATAAGGCTTTGAGAGCAAGAGCATCGTTAAATTCTTTCGAGAATCTGCAGATAAAGCCTAACATCTGGTAGGCTTTAGTTGACATTTCGTTTATGTGTTGATTGAATGACAATGATGTTTCAAAGATAACTCCAAGATCCCTAATAAAGCAGACTCGGTTAAGGGAAGTTCCATTTATTTTATAGTCAAACCTAATAGGATTGTTATTTCGACAAAAAGACATGATATTACATTTACTTATGTTTAAATCCATATAATTATTGGTACACCATTTGCTAAGCTCACTTAGTTGGTTTTGAATAAGTTGACAGTCTTTAAAATCTTTTATGCTCAAAAAAATTTTCAAATCATCTGCAAAGAGTAGGAACTTACATGGTTTAATGATTTCTGATATGTCGTGTATAAAAATTAAAAATAGCAATGGACCTAAGTTGGAACCTTGGGGAACACCACTAGGTGCAGTGAAGGATGCAGAGATAGCAGATGATACAGATGACCCTTTGAGTGCGATTTAACAAGTAGCTAGAAAACCAATTTAACATAGAGTCATGAATACCAATAGCAGCAAGCTTGGCAATCAACAATTTATGATTTATTTTATCAAATGCCTTTGTAAAGTCTGTGTAAATAGCATCAGTTTGTTGACCATTTATAAAGGAATCCTCTATATAATTTTTAAACAGTAACAAGTTAGTACTGGTGGACAAGCCTTGTCTGAAACCATGCTGTTCAGGTGCTAGAAAGTTTTTGAATAAAGGTGTTAATTTGTCAACCACTAAGCTTTCTAAAATTTTCCCTATACATGATTGAATGGTAATTGGACGGTAATTACTAATCATACTTTTATCCCCTGTCTTGTAGATTGGTACAATAAAACTATCTTTTAAAATATTTGGAAAAATACCATTTTTTAGTGATAAGTTAAATAATATATACAGGGGAAGTAAAAGTGAGTCACGACAGTTTTTTAATAGGGCTGGTGGTATACCATCTGGTCCACAGCTTTTACTAGAGTCTAGTGACTTTATTTTCTTGGATATTTCACTCACACTAACATTAAGATGTCCAAGTTCTACATTAGTGGTGTAACAAAATGAGGGAAGAGTGGCTATCGTTGAGTGATTATATACCTTAGTAAAATATTTTAAGAAAAGCTCAGCAATATTATCATAATCAGTTGCGACCATATCTTCAAAATACATTTCTCGGGGAAGTTTATCAAGTTTTCTTTTATCGTTTACAAAAGACCAGAAATGTTTTACGTTTTCAGTTATGCATATTTGGATTTGATTGGTATATGACTCATAGTTTACTTTTGTTAAAACTTTGCAATTAGCTCGAATTTTTGAGAATTTTAGGTAGTCATCTATTGATCCAGAACGTTTAAACTGTAAATGCAGTATTTTCTTTTCTTTTATAAGATTTTTAAGTTCTTTTGTAAACCATCTAGGATAAATTTGCCTTTTAACATAGACTGGAGTGTATAATTAAATAGCAAAATATAATACACTATAAAAAGATTCAAAAGCTTCATTAACATTAGAAACACTAAGATATGTAGGCCAATTTATACTTAAAATATGATCACATACAGCACCATAATTGCACATTTTAAAGTTATATTCAATTGTCTCGTAATCCAAATATTGAATGTTACTATTAAGATGAAATACATAATTGATTGCAGGGTGATGTTTATCAATTTTAGTGATAGGATTCATGTCCTCAGTTGATGTTACTTTAATACAGTTTGAAAAAGCTAAGTCTAATTTTCTATTATAAATATTTAAAATACTATTTACTTGGCAGAGATCATGGAAGGAAATTAAGGAATCTAAAATTACTCTTGAGTGTGGAGAACAAGCGCTACTAAGGATTGTTTCCTTGTCTTTTTGCCAATCAATATCTGGAAGATTGTAATCACCAAGTAGGATAACATGTGAAAAATGATTATTTGAAATTAAAATATCCACTGATTCACAGTGCTTTTCATATAATATGGTACTGGAATTTGGTGGAATATATATTACACCAACAAGAATGTTGCTGGTACCAGTGTTTATAGATACAAACATTTGCTCTATGTCACTATGCTGGGAAGTTATTTGTTTGCTTAGGAGCTCAGAATTTACGCGATTAGTACCCCACCAAGCCTAGTCTTGGGACTGGTAGCTGATGATCGATCTAATCTATACACAGCATATCTAGGTGAAAAGAGTTCATTGTTGGGTATATCATCATTTAAACCAGTTTCTGTAAATGCAAACACATCAAAAGAAGAAATTGCGGTTCCTTGCATGACTTCACTCAACTTGGTACGTAATCCCCGAGTATTTTGATAATAAATAGAAAGCTGTTGAGATGAGGTAACTTTGGTATATTGTTTGGTCACACAGTTTTGCTATTGAAATACCCTCATGGCAATGATCTTATATGCTTGAAGCATCTGGGTTTAGCAAATATACCGGTCACCACTGGTTAAAATTTTTCACTCCTGTCACTGTTGCAACAAAAAAGAACTGTCAACTGCTCTTTGCTTAGTTTACCACCATGGCGTTTTTCACCATTATAAGCTAGCGTTTTGTTTGGTAGAAGAGAATAGAAAAGTCCAGTTTCGTCAGAATTGAAAATGTTCCTGGGCTCATATTATCACCTTCAATTAATTTCCAAAGCTCACTTTGCCAGGATTCCACATCTCTTCACTCACACTACTGCTTTCACCACATACACTTTTGAACACCAATCCATGCTAACTGAATCTGTTAAGCCATCTGCTGTATCCAGTAAAATCGTCAATTCCAAGTCTTGTAGCTACTTTATGGGCTTTTTCCTTTAGTATAACACCATTTATGGACAAATTTCTGGCTCAGGCTTGCTGAAACCTGGTGAGTAAGTGTTCCTCAAACGAAGACTTCTTTTAGCGCTTACGACTCTTAGATAAAACAGCCTTTTGCTTACTTCCCTTTCCATCACAATCTTGTTGCTAGCATGAACAGCTTCCTTGCCAAGTCAGCTTTCTTCAAGTGAGGATTTTTATCCACCTCCTCTATTTGAAGCTAACATATTTTCTTTTTGAAGGCATCCCAAAATGAAAGTCAGCAGCCTCTGCTCTCTATAAGGCAATGTCACCCAGGAGACTAGTGCTGGTTGATCAGTGATGAATGCCCAAAATTTATCATTATATCCCAAAAATATTTATTTTTAATACGGATTCAAATTCTTAGGTGCTTGCTACCAACCAAATTCGCGCATTAAAATTTTTAACGTTTTCTCGATGAGATCATTATTTTCAGTCATACTGCAGTATGACTCAATTGTATTTTCTTTCCTTGTTAATGTGATGTTGAGGAAATTTAGTTGATTATTACCTGCTTCCCCCTCCTCCTCCCCCTAAAGCCGCTCCCACTATCGACAATAGCTAATCTGATTGGTGCCTTGGTTTTTTCCCTTTTGTATATATATGTATACTCCTGAATAACTCTGTGCTTGATAATGGACTAGTGTCCGAAACCGGTCGCAATATTAAAAACTTTTAAACAGTGGAATTTTGCTAAGTTTAGTAATCCCACCCATTTACTATTTCCAAGTAATTATTCAGTTATCATTTTTTCATGCCGTTATTTTATTCTCTTCACAATTACGATAAATTTTGTAGCTATAGGTTTGTTTACATGGCAAACAATGCAATGCAAAGTGTCTTTCGCTCACACTCTTGCTATAGATTGAGCTCTGGCTGATTGATAAAGTTTAAACGGTTTTCTTTTTTTGCTCCATTTGTCTTCTTTAAGATAAAAATTTAGAAATAAACAAGTGATGGATATTTGGAATTACTGATTAAACAATTCCGGTATTCAGCTGTATTGTCTAGGTTAGAATGTTATGCACTTAATGTTAATCACTTAAAAATTAAATATAGACTTCAACAATCCTGTGGTAGTTAGTAAATATCTACATATTGGTAGTAAATATCCACATCTTATAAAAGGAGAAAGTCGTGTGTTGGCCACATCAGATTTTTATAGTTGTTATTAATTTTTAATTCAAATTCTAGCTTCTTTTCTTGGGACATTGCTATTTCTTTCGTTAATTTTAATAAAAATCACCTCTATTTGGGTGAGATTGAGACTAAAAGTCTCTTCCTCTATCCAACCTATTGTCATTAATAATAGAATATTTAAATTTAAGAGAATAGTATTAGAAAAAATTAGAAGAATTGTGGATGTAAAAAACCTAAGAGATTCTTAGGAATTTAACAAGTGAACATTTTCAGCATTCTTTAGAATCTCGTGATTTGAAGAGTAACAATTCATTGTGTATATTGAGAATAAATCTTCTAACACCATACATTTACCTGGCCTATACTTTATTTTAAGGTGATATTTTATTAATTTTAACTTCAGTTATTGAAGTTGGGGTGAAATACTTTGTTAATGGATTTATTTATTTTTCTTTTCAATGGCCGAGAGTCATACAAAAGAGTTATTCAAAATAATACGATTCCCATACACTAGATTAGGATATTTTTTAATGGCAAACAAACACCAAGGAGTTTCATAGCATTATTGCCATAAACGAATTTTAACATTTATGAGCTTCTTTGGCACTTCTTAGCTACTTAAAACAAAACTTAATGTTTATGTGCTGCTTGAAACAGTACTTTCTCTCCATTAGAGTAATTAGCAAGACTTCATTCTAAATAATACTTATGTCTATTCCCCAATGTTTTTCAGTTGAAATTGGAACTCATTTAATGAAAGAACAGTAAAGTCTGTTTTACTTATATGGGGAAAAGGGAAAAATAAGCTTCTTCCTTCTACAACAATTACTGATTAAAGATGTATATTAACCCTTAGCGGCCACTGGGGGTAGCTCGTTACCCCAGGCTGAGAAAATGTGAAATTAGATTTTTAAAACGTTTGAAATTGATACAAGTAACAACATCTGTCAGAAGTAGACAAGTGTGACTTGTGATACCATTTCATAGGAACCCGAAAAAACACATGGGGGCGCTGCGAGCATTCCATTTATCGGGGTGGGGTAACTAGTTACCCAAATATGGCCGTAACCATTGCTCAAGTCAGATCTTTTTTTTCTTCAAAACAATTTGTTTGTGGTGTCAATGGACAAAATAAAGGTGAGTTTTCAATATTCTAGTAAAAAAAATTATCTCTTGTGGAGGTGCTTACTGTACGAGAGAAAGAAAGATAGAAAATCGTGGTTTGAATGTTCGTTCTGTAGAAGGCCAGCTTGCGAGGAACATCGGTTGCCTCTGTGCTTGGCGTGTGCTGGTCAATAAATTTGTTTTGTTCAAATATCATGAAAATAATATTTCTTTCACTTTTCTATAAGTAAATATGTATTTAGAAGGCAATGAAAGCCCTAAAAAGTAAATTTTATTATGTGTGATATTTTCCACTTTTCTTGACAGTAATTTTGAAAATAAATATACTTTTTGCAAGATCGGCAGATACTGTTATTACTTTCTCCATATACATAGTATAGAATAAGTATTGTTTTGGTGAAAAAAATCGACTTCGAGATTTCCACATAAATACATATTTTTGGGTCCCTAGAACACATTTTGACCATTTTTGGAATGATGACTGTGTATGTGTGTGTGTGTGTGTGTGTGTGTTTTTATTATTATTATTATGCCACAGGTAGGGAGTGTACTGAAAGCTCCACAACAGTCGCCTGGAGTGAATAGTGCGGTACAGGCCCCTTGCCCGAACCCTCTCCTAATGCGATTCTGCTCTACCTTCTTATGATTTATCCCCAAGCCCCCCTTTATTGCATGCACAAGGGTGAACCTTGGTGGACATTGACCCTATCAACTCCGCAACCCCAACCCTCATCCACCCTCCACCCTGACCCAAACTCAACCCAGTTCCCCAATGTCCCTCCCCCAAAACCCCCCTCCCACTGCCCCAGCCCCACTGCCCCAACCCCACTCCCCCCCACCCTATCGCAAACACTCGTGATGTGCGGGAGTATGCCTATGTGCAGGGCCAGCTTTATGAGCAGGAGAATTAGGCTGTCGGTCGCCTGATGCCGCCAAATTTAGGGGGCCACCAAATTATTACATTACAAGATTAATATTATTAATTGACCCTCAAATAACTCACAAAAAGGTTAGATAGAAAGAACCATAATAATTTAGTTTATTATTTGATGTAAAAAAGCCTGTTGTCATATTTTGTCAGGTTTACACCATTAATGAATTTGCAAAATTACAAACGGGAGGGCCGCCAACTGTCTAAAGCCTGCCTATTTGTATGTGATGATGACGATGATTATGAAGATGATGACGATGGTGCCAGCAGCCTGCTCGAGTCTTTTAAGAAGCATTTGTCTGGGTCGAGTAGGTATCCCTCCTGCGCCCAGAATCTGTTGTATTGTGCTCTGGTTTCGTTTACATCTGCTCTTCCACCCTCCAACACGAGTTTTCCCCTGAGGGCGCTGCTAATGGCAACAAGGTAGTTGACGTGCTCCCTCTTTCCTCACATTTACAACATCAATTCGTTGTATGTGTGTGTGTACTTCTGGGCCCTCTAACGTAAAAACTATTAGTCACATTAATACCAAACTTCATATTTAGCACTTTATGTTTTTGGAGTAAATCAGTTAACCAGAAGTCGAGCTTTATTCTTAGATGCCAATTTCCGTTTTTGCAAACTATCTCCATCCATATGATAATTAGGTATATACAGTAGAACCCCGGTAATCCGGACACTCGCTAATCCGGAACCCTCGGTAATCCGGACGGTCTATTGGGAGTTATGCAAACCCGCAACTTCTTCTTGTGAACATATAAATACGCATATTAGTAACAAGAAACGAGAGGTGGACAGACTATTTGAAAAATGTCTCCATTGGCTGCAATGATGTGATGGAGGGCGAAGTATTTCGTTTATTGTGATAACACATCTAAGTTGTGATACTTTTCTGAGACAGCATTTTTCCATTGGAGAAATGCTTAATATGTGTGAGACTAAACAATTTCGAAAGACAATAAATTTTCAGTTGCAGCAGGGTATCAGTTCTCAAAACATCTCGTTCATTAAAAAGCTATGAGAGAAGAGGCGTAAGAAACAATCCTTCCCTATGATAGACGTCCAATGAGGATGACCATGCATGGGCTATAGAGTTGGTGTTTATAACCATGAAAAGCTAAACAATTTTAAGTTACTGCGTGTAATCAATGAGAAAGTAATTAAAGCGAGGATTAAATTTATGCCGTATGCAAATGTGACTGGCAAACATAAGCTTCCTCTGTTTGTTGTCAGAACAGCCAAAAAACCCCGAGCATTCAAGTCAGTCACGCTACCTGTGTGCTACCGAGGGTAAAAAAACGCTTGGGTCACACGAGAATTATTTTTGGATTGGTTTAAAACAGAATTCGTTCCAGCAGTTCGACAACATATGAAATCCGTCAATTTACCACAACGTGCTTTATTGTTGCTTGATAATTGTCCTGGCCATCCTTCTGCAGAAGAATTGTGCACTGACGACGGTTAAATTTCCACAATGATTTTACCCCCTAACACGACTGCCCTGATCCTATCCATGAATCAGAATGTTATTCAAAGCATTAGGTTAGGATATCGTAAGTTACTTCTTACAAATATTCTTAATGATCCTGTAAACAATGAAAATTTGGAAAATGCACTGAAAAAGTTCAATTTAAAAGATGTCGTGTTCAATCTAGCTAACTGTTGGTCATCTGTGACTAAATTATTGATCAGAAAATCGTGGAAAAATTCACTCCCAAATTTTATTGGTTTGGAAGTTTTAGAAAATGTGCAAACTGAATAAATTCGGCTTGCACCACTCATTAATCAGTTACAAAATTCGAACCCAATATCTAACCCTGAAGCTCTCCGGTGGGATGCTGAGGCTGGCGACCGTTTGGCTTGAAACGAAGCTTTAACAGATGACGAAATTATCAGAACAGTAGCGGCAGAAGATAATGATGACGACGACCACCACTACCCTGTAGACTCCGTCAAAATTTCTCATTATGAGGCTTTGGAGGCACTCAATACATCTACAAAATTTTGAAGCACATGAAGTTATGCTCTTTAGACGTTTTAGAGACCATGCACTTGATTTGAAAATAAGAACGGTCGTGTAGAAGAAAAAACTGACTTTTTTGCTCGCTGATAATATTCATTCACTTTATATGTTGTAATACCTTATGTAATATATACATGCATTATCTATACAATATAAGTTTTGAGAAAAAATGTTATTTTTTGAGAACCTCGCTAATCCGGAAACCCCATTAATCCGGAAGCCTATGTGCCTGAATTCATCTGGATTACCGGGGTTCTACTGTACTATTATTTATAGAAGTTTTAGAAAATGTAATTTACTAGAACTTTTGTATTAAACATATTTATGTATCACTGATTGTTCTAGAGTTATTCGTGAAAGAATGATAAACCGGAAGTAGCTGATTATGTACTTTATGGGTGCTCTAATATGAAAAACTATTTTATATTATGCATTGGCAATGTACAGTCATGACCAAAATTAATGCACCACCAAAATCCAATTGATTTTTCACTCACTTCCTCTGAACGAGTGATTCACTCACTTGGAACAATCGAATAGATTTATGCGATTTTTTTCCACTCACTAAAAACAACCGAATAGATTCATTCGAATATTTTCCACTCATTAAAACAATCGAATAGATTTATTCCGTTTTTTTCCACTCACTTAAAACAATCGAATAGATTTATTCTATTTTTTCCACTCACTAAAAACAATTGAATAATATTACTAGGTTAGGATTGAGTGAAAATGGAAATGCTTTATTTGAATGATTTGATTGAAGCAAACAACTGAATTATTCGATTGAATTCAATCGATTGTTCCCACCTCTAGTATAATGCCTTCATAGCAATAACAGCAATGAGAAAATATTGTATGACAGGTTTAGTTTTTTTACATGTGATTATTTTTAAAACAGCTATTACTCTTTATGGATTCAGAATGAAATTCTGGTTTTTCCTCGGTTGTTCTTTGAATCACTAGCACCCGTATGATTTACTTTAGAAGGACCAAAACTTGGTAAAAATGTTATTCCAGTGAAAAGTAACTCAGAAAAATCTGATGATGCAGCCCAATTTATGTGTAGCCTAAAACTTTTTTGTTTCTCATTGGCTAAGAACTTTTCACAAATGAAATTGAGATAAGTGCTGGAATTTTCAATTACCATTGGTTTCAGGACAATATCTTGAATAGAACTTTACTTTCTTACTTTTTGCATCTGAGACCCTAATTTGCTATGATTTCCAAAGGGATTTCCTTCTTATGTTTGATGAGTTTTGTAATTTTCAATAACAATTTCTAAACTGTAAGAAGTGTCCCACATATCAACTTCAGCAGAGTTAAATTATCATCCTCTAAATTAGGGAATCTCTACCATTTTTCTGTGTGACTTTATAGGCTTAAATTGAGTCATTTGTAATCATTGTAAAAAATAACTTTATTTATACTGTAAATAAGGAAATACATGCATCAGATATCATAACATCAACATCTTGTCGATTTCGATAGTCGAAAGTGACAAATTAGACAAACATATTCCAGGTTCATACACCGCTTTCATCTGCAACAGAACTACAGTTGCTAATTGTGGTTCCAGTGCATATATCCATTAATTCAAGATATAAAACTATTATTAACTCCAGCTGGAGCAATGCAACGATGACCAGGCTTTATATCTTAAAAATATCTCAAAAGACTTCAATAACTCCTACGGCTCTGAAATCACCAAATCTTTTTCCATGAATGCACTCTCCAACTTACATCAATGTTACTAATAGGGCAAGTAGTTCAACGCCATCTGTTGGTAGAGTTCTGCCTACAGGGACAATAATGGTGATGGAAAATCTCAGCAATTTTCAGTCCTTTTTATGTTTGTGGCAGTGTGGAAGCAGTAACTTAATCATTACAGGTCAATTATGTTACAATTAGGCAAATCTATGCTGTGGACCTAGCCTCATAGCTTACATTGAACTTTGACTAGGATATCTTTGTACCCTATTCCCATGACACCATCTCAATGTCTACATTCAAATTAAAAAAAGGTCTCACTGTGATTTATTACATTAATCTGATGTGGTCTTCTTGTCAGTTGCTCTCATATGGCGGACTCCCTCTAGGCAATGGCTAGTCAAAAAGCAATATTGTGCTCCTTCCAGTTGTGTGGAATAATTAAATACGAGTAACTTATTGACTTGCCCCTCCATGTTTTTGTCCTCTTCATTTATAAATATTACAAGTCATGTTGTATCTGTTGCAGGATCAGTAAATTGCTGTGAATACAACCAAGTCCAAACGAGAGATGAAACTGGATAAAATTCCAGTAAATGTGATAATTGGTGCTAAAATGGATGCTGTTTGAAATGCATATGGTTACTCAATGCATGTGTGTATTCATATATATACCCACACAAACATATTAGATTAGTTTTTGGAGTAAATCGGTTAACCGGAAGTCGAGCTTTACTTTTCAAAGCCATTTTCCGTTTTTGCAAACTTTCTCCATAAATATGATATTTAGGTATATACTATTATTTATAAAAGTTTTAGAAAATGCAATTGGCTATAACTTTTGTATGAAACATATTTTTGTATAACTGATTATTTAGGATTAATTCATGAAATACTGATAAACTGGAAGTTTCTGATTATGTACTTTGTTGGCGCTGTGGGCGAAAGGCCAATTTCATCGTTTTTCATCGAACATGTCCGTAAAAACATTATTTATAATGTTTGTGACGTAAAAGATTATATGATATAAATTAATCACCTATGTTCCAAGTTTAGATTGAATATAGAGTTCGAAAATACTAACGTAGATAAATATTTACATCTCTTGTATGGAGAAAGTCATGTGCATACATCAGATTTTTTTATGGTAGTGGTATATCTTGTGCATGCAACCCTAGAATGTTTGTCCTTAATATTGAAAAATAGCAAATTTACTCTGCTTTTTTTCTGAAAAAAAGCAGTTTTCTTGGAGTTCTCACATATATGACCAGTTCCTGTAGCGACATCCATAAATTGACCAATGAAAATCATTAGGATTGTTGAAGAACCATTAAACAAACATGAAGCACCCAGTTATGAGTCCTAAAATAGCCGTATGTTTTGTACAACTAGGTTTTTTTGGCGTGGGGTAACGAGTTATCTAGTAATGAAATAGCAATTTCAAGTAAAAATAGCCAGTCATAAATCTAAATATAAGAATTAATTGCATATAGTTTTTCATTTTATTCATAGCTTAATATCAACCTTTCTTGGCGTTACCTGTATCGCATTCCATCAGTGCACGTGTAGACTTAAGGAACAGAATTGCTGGACAGTAATTCTCTTTAGAAAATATATTTTGTGACTGACAACTATCCAAGGAAGACAGCAAATATTAATGAAAATATGCCATGGCCATCTCTGTATAGATTATATAAATATTTTTCTTATCCCATTAATACCGTTTGCATCATTTGCTCCGAGCCCTGAAGAGAAATCACCTCATTAAAATACTTAGAACTAAGAGGGGAGGGTAAAGGCAATTTCAAGGATTTGAACATAAAAAATTGGCAGATTTCTTTCTTCGAGTGATAAAACACAGTATTTAGAAAATGAGATAAGGTAGATTTGTCCCGTTTGAATTTTCAAAGCTATTTATATTCTGATTGAGTAAAAATATTGAGTGTCATCTCTTTAAACATGGAAATTATGGAAAGTTATTTGAGTCTCTGGAGGGTAGGAAGACTGAGCATATATGGGAGAAAGAAACAGAAAGTTATTATACATTAAGAGAGAAAGATAAGTGTAGAGAAATGTACAGTCCTCCTTTACAAAGAAACTGGTTAGGAAAATGATAGCAATCCTTCAACAAAATTGTCTTGGCTTTATTACTTATTTATTGTTTCCATTCTTAAATAATGTAATACATCCATTTTTAAATTACAAATTTTACTGCACTAATACAGAAAGTAAAAACATTCAATTTAAGTATTTCAGTATGGCAACATTTTTTATGTGCAGTTATTAGGACCCTCGGACTTTAATGTTATCATTTTCAGATTTGATTCAATATATTTACCTAAATAAGAATGCGAGAATTCAAGCTTAAAATAATTGCACTATTTATTCAAGATAAGACTGCAAATTTTTATTCACAAAGTGTTTATTTCACTGAGATAATTCAAACAAACTGAGATAAATCTTAATTAAAAATCATTCCGTTGATGAAGCTTTTTGATATTAATAGAGTATTTCTAAATAACATCTGATATGATTGATGGATTAATTTTTCCTTTCCATATTTATTGTGCTACATTGGAGTAAAAGTGAATTATTAGATTGAAAACTTTAGGATGTATAATGCCGGTTTTTTACTCTTTTTAATGCCCACTTAATTGATAAATCGACTAATTTATTTTTCGTAACCTAAAAATTACTTTGTTGTTATTTATCCGGAAATGGCAACAAATTTCTTGGTCAAATTACTTTTGAGTAATCCAACATTAATCAACAATTGTAAACGGAATCCAATTTCTATTTGACTTAGAGTAATGGGTAGAATGGCCGTCAGAAAGAGTAGTATGGCCTCCATCCTTGTAATCATTATTTCAAGTTATCCTTCAACCAATCTAAAGAACAGGACAAAACATGACTTGGGTTTGTTCTTTTGAAATCCGTCTTAGAGAGGCCACGCAGAACCTTCCCTTTTTGTCCGATCCTTGTTGAAGTACTAACGGCGATCCAATGTCATACAGATTATAGTGTATGTCGAACGGTGCTCTAGTGCAAATGTGGCAGTTATTGGTTACGTTGATGACACCCATGCATTTTTCAGGGTCCACGGCGATAACTTCAGTCTCTTTCAGTTCGAATTTCTTTTCTATACCTTGGAATAAAGAAAACATAGAAAAATATTATTACTCTAGGAAATATCCTCATACTAAAGTAGTATAAGTATCTTTGGATCTAACCATCTTAAAACTCAAAATCATCTTCCTTTTACTTTATGTCTTACACCAGTCCTGATGCTCCATTCTTACAGTCACCCTAAACAGTACCACCGGAATGCTAACAACGTCAGTTGAATATTGAACGTATGCATCATTAGTTTATGGGACATGAAATTTTAGCCCCACGAGCACCACTGACAATTTAATAATATTTAAAATTTTGCTAATAAATATGCAAATTTAATTGTGGCGGGTGCAAATTATTTTGGAAGTGTTGGATATACGTTCTCAATTATTTATATATTCCTATTGAATAATTTTATGTATGTTTTCAGTTTCTCTTTTGTTTCATCTATGAGAAATAAATTTTTTCGTTTGTGTTACTTCCGGTGCTTCCGGTACACGTAGTACACAGTCGGAAATGTGTCTCATCATGGAGTGGTCTTATTTGAGTTGAACCTAAGCAGTATCCAAAGTTTCGGAGTGAAATCCTGTCAGGTTATGGGCCCAGGACTGTCTAAATCCACTGAGAATTGTCTGGAGTATATTTATTTATTATAAGTTGTCGTAATTTTAATTTGGTTGCAGCTGTAAGTTCTTAGTGTTGATAAGCACGTTTTTTTTTGGAGTGCATGCCGCTTGGAGTTTGGAAGAGGAGTTTGCGCTTGCGTAGTTTAATCGTTTTTGTGGTAAAAACGAAGTAGAGAAAAATGGAGGAAAGTATGTCTGTGGACAAAGGAATAAAATTGACTGACGAAAATTACTTCGCGTGGTCGGTGAAAAGTAAGGCATTTCTCATGCACAAGGGGTGTTGGGATGCAGTAGAGCCTGGATTCTCTGCGGAAGATTCGGACGCAGGCTACGATAATACGCAAAGGAAGAAGAATCATTCTGCCCTAGCCCAAATTCTTCTCTCGGTGAGTGATCGCCATATTGATTATATTGGGGAGTGCGTGACGGCGAAGAAGGCATGGCAAACTTTGAAAAACATACATGAAAGATTGGACGTTTATAATCAAATCGAATTCTTGGAGGAGTTGATGACTATTAAAAAGGGAGATGGCATGATGATGAGGGACTATGTGACTAGAGTGATGGACTTAAGCCGAAAGGTAGGGAAGTCAGGTGTGACGTTTAGCGATCATACCTTGTGTGTCTTCCTACTTAGGGGTCTCCCAAGGGAAAAATATGAGATATTTGTGCGATCGGTCACAACAAACAATGCCACGTTGTGCTTAGAGGAAGTTATCTCTAAGATGGAAACGGAGGAGAAGAGATGCAAGAGGGAAGATCGAAGCGACGATACGTACCCGAAAGCATTGAAAGGACAAAGGAGAGAGATGTCTAAAGCTACGCCATGGATGAAGAAAGGTGAGAGCTCCCGGACGGAATCCTACATTTGTTTCACTTGTAGAAAGCCAGGACATGTTTCAAGATTTTGCCCTCGTGCGCAAGAAGCAAAGGAGAAAGGGACTGTGGTGTGCTTTGTTTGCAAAGAGATTGGGCATATTGCTAGTTATTGCCCTAAGGTGCAGAAGAGAGGGCTGAGCCATTCGAAGACCAACCACAGGATTAGGGAGGCTAGAGCATCTGTAGGAGAGCAAGACGACAGTGAAGAAGATCAAGTGAGAACCAGTCTTGTGAGAGTGAAAGCTTTGATGGTGGCAGGTGGAAGTGCTGAAAAAGAATTAATGAAATGGTTTGTGGATTCAGGCGCAAGTGAGTACATGACGCCTCATAGGGAAATTCTCACCAATTTTGATGGGAATACAAGGGGAATGGTTGATGTGGCAAATGGGCATGGGTTAAAAATTTGTGGAAAAGGGTGTGTTGAGTTAAAATTAAAAGACAAAAATGGAGGTTGGCTAGTGAAATTGGAAAGAGTTCTGTATGTCCCAGAGCTGCAAGACAATTTGATATCCTTGAGACAGTTTGATATCAAAGGTTGTAAGGCAGTAGTGGAAAGGGATTGCTTGAATGTTATGCATAATGGTGATGTTTTCATGAAAGGGAATGCAATTGGTGGTATGTATGAAGTTGAATGCTCATGGTATGGTGCCAATGATGATGGTGATAGAAATACTGAGGAAGAGTTGGTTAGAGCCCGATCGAGAGTGGCAGTATGTCACGAGACATGGCACAAGAGGTTTGGTCATTCTAAGTCATTGCCAGATTCTGTCATTATTCCAGAAGGTAAAGATGAAAATTGTGATGTGTGTGCCATTGGTAAAATGAAAAGAAAACCATTTTTTAAAAGGAATTGCATGTCAGAGCACCCTCTTGATTTGGTATTTTCAGATGTTTGTGAAGTAAAGCCAAAAAGTATTGGAGGAGGGAGGTATTTTGTCACCTTTACTGATGATTTTAGTAGATATTCTGTTGTTGCTATTATTAAGCATAAGTTTGAAGTGTTAAATTGTTTTCAGAGGTTCAAGGATTTTGCTGAAAACCAGTTGAATTATAAGTTGAAGGCCTTTCAATCAGATAATGGGGGTGAATATGTTAGCAAAGACTTTGAAATGTTTCTCGAGAAGGAAAGCATTAAGAGAAGGTTAACTCAACCTTATTCACCTCAGCAAAATGGTGTATCTGAGCGCTTGAATCAGCAATTGCTTGTTTTAGCTCGCTGTATGTTAATAGGGTCAGGTTTACCTTTGAAATTCTGGGGTGAAGCAATCAGTACAGCATGTTTCATTAAAAACCGGTGTACCTCCAAGGCTCTTGGTGGAAAAATACCATATGAATTATGGGCAGGGAGCAAGTTACAAAATGAAGAATTACAAAGAATGAGAGTTTTTGGCTGCAAATCACTTGTACATTGCAGGAGTGAGAATAAACTCATTCCTAGGGCTAAATTTGGAGTGTTTTTGGGGTATTCAAGTAATTCTAAAACTTATAGAGTATGGGTAATGGAGGATAAATGTGTTGTTGAATCACGAGATGTGGAGTTTGTAGAAAATGTTTTTCCTATGCTGTCTGGGGTGCATGAATGGCGAAAAGGTGAGGTCACAAATCAATTGGGAAATGATGATCAGTCAGTAAGGTGGTATGTCTAATTAGGGGAGGAGTGGACAGACTTGGAAAACTCATTTCAATTTGAAGTCGATAGTAGCCAAGATGAGGGTGATCGTCAATCCCCTGTGGGAATACCTGAAGTAGAGTCAAATGTAGAGTTTGAGTCTCCTGAAGCTATGCCAAATTTAGAAACAGATCATTTGGTTGTCCCACGAAGGTCTGGTAGAATACAAAAGACCCTTAAGCCATGTGCAGGTTGTCATGCTGTTAATAGTCATTCATATGATATCACTGAAATTCATGATCCAGTAAATTATGAGGAGGCAATAAATGGTAAGAACAAATTTGAGTGGTATCAAGCGATGTCAGAAGAAATGGAAAATTTGAAATGCAATAATGTTTGGACTCTAGTTGATCGCCCAGAATTTCAGAAGGTAATTGGTACGAAATGGGTACTCAAGATCAAAAGAGATGAAAATGGAAAGGTTGAAAGATATAAGGCAAGGTTGGTTGCTCAAGGATATGATCAAGTATGTGGTGTTGATTATTTTGAATCCCACTGTCCTGTTGTTAGACGTAAGTTAGTTAAAATCCACTGAGGAAGGCGTAGTTTTGTGGAACTCCATCTTCGAAAAAATCATAATCATAAAAAAAAAAAAATAATTAACCGCTTATTAATTATCCCCATGCAAAAAGAAAACTATCAGAAAGAGCTCTCGACTATTAAATATATTGCAGTTAAAAATGGCTACCCCACTAAGATAATTGACAATATTTTGGCCAAGAAAGAGAGATATCTTGCAATTGAGAAAATTTACCGACGCCCTGCGGATAATGGCCCTAAACCCAAGTGGGTTAAATTAAACTTAATTAATAACTTGTCATTAAAAATCGCTAATTTGCTACCCAAGGAATCTCTAAGACCGGCATTCAAAAACCGTCTGAATCTAAGTAAACTTTTTTGCAATAACAAAGACAGGATTGACCCTAAATTGAAATCAGGGATTTACAAATTGGAATGCCTGGAATGTAATGGGGTTTACATTGGCCAAACACGTCGCAATTTTCATACCAGAGCGAAGGAACACCAACGCTGTTTTATTAACAACAATGAGTCTTCGCATTTTGCCAAGCACCTGCTTCAATCCGGCCATGACGGAGATTTTCTCCCAAAAATCCTACACGTCGAAAGCCAAGGTACTCGCCTCAACTTCCTTGAACAATTGGAAATTGTCTCTCATTGTAATTCCCCGAAATACAAAATTTTAAATGAGCACCTTTTTCCCTCCCACTCCCCGCTGATCCATTCTATCCTTCCCCCTAATGACCAATACCCTTGCACTGGAGACCTCTCTTCACCGACGCCCCCTCCTTAGCCCTTCCCCTCGATCTTCTCTGTATATAAAGGCTTCTGTGTATTGTATCTGTACCTGATGATGGCGATCACTCGCTGAAACCGGTCGTCCTGAAATAAAACTGTGGAAAAAGTACAACCCCGTCTACCTGATTTTTTCGTAAGTTAGTTAGATTGCTAATTGCTTTAGGTGTAGAAAATGAATGGTACTCCAAACATATGGATGTGAGGTGTGCATTTCTAAATAGTGATATAAAGGAAATTGTTCATGTTGAGCAGCCAAAGGGTTTTGTAAATACTGAAAGGGGTGATTGTGTGTATAAACTTAACAAAAGCATGTATGGGTTACATCAATCTGGTAGAAATTGGTACAAGTTTTTAGATGAAAAATTGAAATCTTGTGGTATGTTGAGATCAGTAAATGATCCATGTCTATATTATCATTGTGAAAAGGATTTGTATTTAGTGGTTTATGTTGATGATCTGGGAATATGGGGTGCCAAGAACAAAGTTGAATGGCTGGCCAAGAAATTGTCAAGTATGTTGGATGTGAAGGATTTGGGAGAAGTGTGTAATTTCTTGTCTCTCAGGGTAACATACTGTGATCGGCAGAATGTGTATCTAGATCAAGCAGTGTATTCCAGGAATGTGCTTGAACATTTTGGAATGCAAGATGCTAAGGGACATAAGACTCCTTTGGTTGTAAATAACTGTGATACATTTGGTGTTCAAAATGAGGAGGTCCTAATTGATCCAACTAATTTCAGAAAGGCTATTGGAAGCCTTTTATATTTGAGTAATTCCACTAGGCCAGATATCATGTTTCCTGTTTGCAAGCTAAGTCAACATAATAGCAATCCAAAAATTGAAAATTGGGCTGATGTAAAACATTTGTTTAGATACCTTAAGTATACTGAGCATTTAGCATTACAGTACTCTAAGAACAATAAGCCCATGGAAGTATATTTCGATGCTGACTGGGCGAACGATAGAGTGGATAGAAAATCCTTCAGTGGTTTTGTGATTGTATTAGCAGGTGGTGCTGTTAGTTGGAAGTGTTCCAAACAGGGTAGAGTGGCTCTATCCACAGTTGAAGCAGAGTCGATGGCCATGATAGAGGCAACAAAGGAGGTCATTTGGCTGACTAATTTGCTGAATTAGATTGGTCAAGGAAGTTATTTGCCTAAGCCATGCAAGATCTATGCTGATAACAATGGTGCAATTAGTCAAACCAAGAATGAAATGGTGTCTGAAAGGACCAAACATGTGCACAAGGACTGTATGTTTTTGAAAGATGCTGTTGAATGTGGAGATATACAGTTTATTTACTGTGCATCAGGGGATAATTTAGCAGATATCTTGACCAAAGTGTTAACTTGTCCTAAGATAAAGGAAGTGTTGCCCAAATTAGGTTTAAAGACTTTTTCTATGGTTGATTAATATTTGTATATGTAATATTTTCGCTGGTTATGTATTTGAAAATAATTGTGAACGAGGGGAGCTGTTGGATATACGTTCTCAATTATTTATATATTCCTATTGAATAATTTTATGTATGTTTTCAGTTTCTCTTTTGTTTCATCTATGAGAAATAAAGTTTTTCGTTTGTGTTACTTCCGGTGCTTCCGGTACACGTATTACACAGTCGGAAATGTGTCTCATCATGGAGTGGTCTTATTTGAGTTGAACCTAAGCAATATCCAAAGTTTCGGAGTGAAATCCTGTCAGGAAGTACATAGGATCTGTCAGTTTGCGATGATGTCATCCATTCAACCTCACATTAGGTTCATATTCCCGCTTCTATCCCATTTCTTCTGCCGCCTTTCAATCAAAACCTTTTATCTAACATTTTGTATTTCTTATTTCTAAACCTCGAGTTACTGTTTCGATTGTTAAAATATTTATTTTTACAAGTAAAAATAAAATTAAAAAGTTACTATTACACATCCACCAAAACGCGAAAAACAACGACCGGTTTCGGCACGTTCGGCCATCATCAGGTACTGAACAGGATACACACGGCTATATATAAGTAAGTTAATGTAGGGGGGAAGGTATTGAAAGTGGGGTTGTAGAACGGCAAGGGAGGGTGCATAAGAGGAGGGGAGAATAAGTATTTGGAATGCAGTCGTTAGTGAGTGTTTTGCCAGATAAACGGTGAATCAGAATCTGCCGCATCTCATGGAATGTCATCTTATGTCCTTTCTGCAAGTTGTGAAGAATAGTGGGTTGAAATGAGGATGAGTGTTTACTTGTAAGGAGGTGTTTGGCGAAATGAGAGTTAAATGACTTATTTTCAAAAGCCCTTTTGTGCTCATTAGCACGCACTGAAAAACTACGACCAGTTTGACCAATGTAAATTCCACCGCAATCATCACATGTTAACTTATATATACCAGAATGCCTAAGGGGCTCAAATTTATCCTTTTGATTGTTTAAGAAATAACGGAGGTTTTTAGGGTTGTAAAAAGCGGATCGGACATATTCTTTGGGAAATAAATTGGCTATTTTTAAGGAAAGGTTATCAACAAAATTGAGCCTACACCACTTCGGGTGGTCTATTGCGGAAGGTGTAGCGGATGAAAAATATTTCCGATAGATATTTTCCTCAGCTTCTGAAGGAGCCTTTCAATTAAATCTATTTGATAGCCATTGGCGACAGCGATTTGCTTGATTATTTGTAGCTCTTTCTGAAAATTTTCAGGGGACATAGGAATATGTGTTAGTCTGTGAATTAGGGATCGGAAAGAAGATAATTTCTGAGAGGGATGATGGTTAGAAATAGCTGGAATGGTATGATCAGTGTAGGAAGGTTTACGATAAATGGAGAAAGAAACTTGACTATTGAAATGATGGAGTGAAAGATCCAGGTAATTGAGTTTGTTATCATTTTCCAATTCAACTGAAAATTTAACCGATGGGTGAAGAGAATTAAGAAAATTATGAAACAAAGACAACTGACATTCACTCCCAATCCAAATACAAAAAACGTCGTCAACGTAGCGAAACCATCGAAACACATATTTTAAAAATTTACACGAGGAGTTAAAAAGGTTTTTTTCAAATTCGTCCATAAAAATATCAGCTATAATAGGAGACAAAGGTGAGCCCATAGATAATCCATCCTTCTGACAGTAAAACTTATTGTTAAACAAAAAATAATTTTGGTCCGTACATACACTGATTAGAGAGATAAGATCATTCACCGCAACACTGTCCATTTGCGATTGGGAAAGGCGGTCTTTGAGCACTGATAACACTTCCGGAACAGGCTCATTAGTAAACAAATTGGCAACATCAAAAGAAACGAACTTTGAATTAGGGGGAATTTGCACATCTTTCAGTTTCTTCGTTAATTCTATGGAGTTACGAGTTCCAAACTTCGCTGTAAATACGTTGGAGTTTTTTAAAATTAAGTTCAGCTTTCGTGCCAATCTGTACGCAGGGGAAGACACACACGACACAACAGGTCTAATGGGAATATGTTCCTTATGTAATTTCGGTAATCCATATAGTCTGGGGGGTAATGGATTCATCACTGTTAGGCGAAATTTAGCACTATTTTCAAACATATTGGAAGTGGCGATGACTTCTTTAATTTTCTTCTGGTGGCAAGAAGTAGGGTCACTCGGGAGTGGAACTATGTTATTTGCGGTAATAAAATCGAGGCACTTGGAGATGTAGACATCCTTATCAAGAACTACAATACAGCTACCTTTGTCCGCTTTGGAAAGGATGAGGTTCTCAGTAGACAAAGTTTCCCGGATATCGTTAATAACCTTACGATTTTTTAACTCAAGGGTGGTAGGTAAGTTTAAAGAACTGACATGCTTGGAAATACTTTCCGCTCAGAGGTATTTCATATGCTCATGATTAGACAAGGCGATATCACAATCTGCAGATAGGTTGATAAAATCGTTGTGGGATTTCGGTAAGTTAGGGCAATATTTGAAACCTAAATTGAGAAGATCCATTTCAGAGTCTGTAAAAGAATGACTTGACAAATTAAGCACCCGTTCATGGAAAATATGGGGTTTAGGATGGATCTGCTTAGATGAAATAGTGACACAATTTTGGGATTGGAGATTAATGAGTTTCTTACGGAGAGAAATACGTTTGTCAAAGCAAATCTCACTCGCTAACTGTCTCACTTGATCGTCCAGAATAATCCATTCAGTTCAGTTTTGGTGGATGTGTAATAGTAAATTTTTAATTTTATTTTTACTTGTAAAAATAAATATTTTAACAATGTTTTTGAACTTCCACTCAGTAAAGCCTCAACTGATTGAGTTTACTGTTTCGATTTTACACCAACACACATCTCGAAGTTCTATAGAACAGATAGAAAAGTATACTTTTTGATGACTTCTTCTCTCAATCTCTTCGTTTCACACCCATGATAAATTATTATTATTGGAAGATAAATTAAACACACCAAATATTACCAGTACATTCTTTTTACCCTTCGTTGTAATGGTAAAAGTGCTACGACAACTCCGGTCATTTCGAGATTTGGCTCCCACCAGGGAACGAACTCGGAATCGCTTTCTCCAAATCCGGGAGCCCCGACTTTTGTTCTTGGCTCTTCCAAATCTCATTCAAGGATAACATAAACCAAGAGAGGCACAGTGGGCTAGAAAAAGCCAAATACATATATGGAATCTGTTTTTTGTTAGCGTGAACTTTGAAACTTCGCATGGTTACTGCTAAATGAATTCCTCGTATAACCGTACAAGTCATTTACGTTGATTCCTGCGCGTTTAATTTATAAAGGGGGGCAAAGTTGATTAAATTTGGCGAAAATACCGGTCTTACTCTTTTCGCGAAATTCTTCAACTTCAAACCAATACTGAACCCATAAGAGGAAAATAAGATAAAACGCATCGCCATGCTATAAACCTGTACTTTGGCATTAAGTTTCAAAGTCCGCACTCAAAAAAACTTATTATTTCATTTGGCAAGCTTTTGTTGATCCTAGCCCACGGTTAGTTCAATCCTGAATGTTGATTTCATTCCGTTTGTAAATGGCTCAACTTGGGTGCATCTAATGTTTAATTTTCCAATCCAAATTGAATTAACGTTTACTTCAATAGTAAGCATTTGTAAAACTCTTTCGGATTCATACAAAATTGTTTCGTTTTCTACAAATTACGTATCTCAAGCAATTATTTTCCAAGTTTCCTTCGCAATTTACTCAGCAAATATCATCATCATCAGCCATTTTCAATCCGATGTCGGATGTAGGCTTCCCTAAGTGCTTTCTAATTTTGTCTATTCCAGTTGTCCTAGACATGTATATTCTGAGCAAACGTCCAGAGGTATCTCATGAAGTTTTAATGGTTCTTGCGTTGCAAAAGAATTACCTTTGTGTTTGTTAGGTTTATCCTGAGTCCTGTCTTTTATTCCGCTGTGTTGAGTTCAAGAAGTTCAGATATATACTGCATTTGCTGCAAAGAAAACTATATCATCTGAAAAACGCAGGCGACTGATGTACTCCCAACTTATCCGCAATCCTTTGTCCTCCTTATCCAGGGTTTGAAAAACTTCTTCCGTCACCATGTCATAAACAGTCACCTTGTCGAACTCCCTTCTCAATCACGATTTGATCTCCATGCTGAGCTTCTAGAGTAGAGGAACTACTTATCAAGTCAAAGGTTTGCTCATAGTCAGCAAAACAGAGCGCAAGTGGCATCTCTCACTCATTCGTTCTGTTGATAATTCCCTGCAGCGTGTGGACGGTCCGTAGTGCCATTTCGGAATCCAGCTTGTTCTCTAGGTTGGGCAGAGCACATGGTCATCTTCAGACGTTCAGCTATTAATGAATGTTTTTAAATAACTCGGAGGAGGCTGATGGAGGCGGTAGTTCTTCAAATATTTTCTTTTATACAGAAAGACAGTACTTGTAAGGGTCCAGTCCTTGGGAATTTTCTCTCATTTCAGCAATTTATGAACAAAACGCAATCTCTGCTCCACCGGCTTTCAGATACCCTGTCTACACCCCATCTGCTTCTCCTGCTTTCTCATTCTTCATCTGCTTAATCGTCGCTATTACCTCTTTAGGGAGAATTAAGGAAAGGTCTTGTAAGTGATGGCTCTCCTCTTGGTTTTTCGTCTTTTGCATTTTCCGTCTTTTTGTATAGGTTGCCGAATTATTCCGCTACTGTCCTCAATATTGCTAGTTTTTTGTGCCAAATTCGTTTGTCATAGCTGAAATCTGTTTCTTTCTTTTTGCTAACCGTCCTTTGGCCATCTTCATGCTTTAGTTTTATGCAGAGCAAATTTCGAAGGAAGCTTGGACCATTTTAAGTGAAAATGCTTCACCAACTATGTATATTTCTAATCTAAATGTTCTCCCCAAGAATGCAATGCATGCTTTCGAATGTATTTTCAAAACTTTGTCTTTTATTCTTCTTTCATTCCGCATTCATCCTTCAATTAAATGCTTCACTTCGCAGGTTCTCTCCTATTTCCCTCCTCTAAACGTGAAAGTCAACAATCAGTCCCTCAATTATTCCCTCTCTTCTTCTATTTAAAAATATCAGAAGTACTTTTGCTGCATGCAATATAAGACCGATTCTACGATAAATACTTTACCTTTAAGTAAAACCTTTTCTCCCTTTTTTTATCGAAAGTACTTGTTTCTTAGGAATGTGTCTTATACAGATTCTTAAGAAACTCCATTGAAATCTCGTTTACGCCAGAAAGGGATTTCCGATGTGAGATTCATAAAAGGCCGCGAAGAAATGGTGACAATTGGCTTCCACTGTATCTTTTCTTGAAATAACTTACCTAATGCAGCGGCTTTCCATCCAGAGAAGGACAACTTGGAAGGTACGAATCTCTCACATATGCATATTGGATACACCCATTCTGAAAGAAACGTTGGTATCCGTGATGTATTCTCAAATATAGTGAAATTCAGTTAAAAATATTCTTTATTTATGATTGAGAATTAGTAAGGTTTAAATTTTAAACTACATATTTTTATTTTCGGAATAATTATCTATTATTAAGATTAAAATATTGATAAAGACAATCGTTGTCGAACATTACCTCTTGCGTCTCTGTATTTTGGCGATTTGAGATTCCTTTTGATAATTTCGCTAAATTAGATACTACTTCGTCCCTCTTTTTTATTAAAGTTTAATTGTCCCACCTAAAAAAATCTCTATTGTGTATATTGGATGATCTTTTCCGCCCGTAAAAGCAGTTAACTGGAAAGGTCAAGATTATTTTCGTGTAATTACGTTTGGATGACAAAATCCGACTTTTTTCACGCACATTTCTAAACATTTATCTCATTCCACAATATGATCAGTTATGTTGCGTTACGAAGTTTCAATATTTACTTGAAATGATGAAACTGTTTTCAGATTTGAAGAGGTGAAACTGGAGCGGATAGAAGATAATTCTGCATATCACAGCTTTCAAATCGTATTTAACGTCCTGGGCTACAATATAATGCGATACTTAAGTTTATTTTATCTTTATTTAGGATGTTCCGGCTGACCCGCGTATTTGCCCCATTACAAAACTCTTTGATTCGGTCTTCTTGAAGGTTCGTGAGAGACTGTTCGCAAAAAAACTAATTATTGATTTTTAAAATTTTTTGGGAAATATTAATTCTTATTTTGATTCCAAAATGTTTCAAAATTTTGACAGTTTTAAACCGATAATAATCCATCAATGGACAATAGAGTAGAAAGAATAACAATCCGAAAGATGCCGAGCGTAGATCACGAAATAAGATTTCTCCCGGAGAAGAATTTTAAGATGTGAAAATACGATGTAAATACCTGTAAATTCAACCTCTTCCTTCAGTTTTAGCAATGCAATGTCTTTTTCGAATGTCGGTGTTTCGGATCCGACGATGACCTTGTCAACTTGGTAATCACGAGCTGGATCGGAACATAGTCTGCCGTCGCAATCGGGGTCCGTGCACGAGTTGTACTCTCCCAATCGCACGAAATCTCTGTAAAGGAATGACACGAAAACCCAAATGGGTGAAGAATTATACAACCTAAGACGGATTCCACATATTTTGTAATTTCGAAACTATAAGCGCTAGATTTATTTACTCCTATTTACTTTCTCCATATACGAAGTATAGAGAAAGTATTGTTTTCATGAAAAAATTCGACTTCGAGATTTCAACGGAAATACATGTTTTGGGGTCCCTAGAACACGTTTTGACTATTTTCGGAATTGTGTGTGTGTGTGTGATATTGGGCGCTCTAACGTCAAAACTATAAATCGTATCAATACTAAACTTCATACATAGTACTATGGTGTGTGCTAACAGAGTTGATTCGTTTATAGAGTAAATCGGTTAACCGGAAGTCGAGCTTTATTCTTCGAAGCAAATTTCCGTTTTTGCAAAATATCTCCATAAATATGATATATAGGTATATTCTATAAATTATAAAAGTTTTAGAAAATGTGATTTACTATAACTTTTGTATTTAACATATTTTTTATCACTAATTGTTTAGGAGTTCGTGAACTACTGATAAACCGGAAGTAGCTGATTATGCACTTTGTGGGCGCTCTAACATGAAAACTCTTCGTCGTATCAACACCAAATTTTACATATAGTATTTTAGTTGGTGTCGTTAGAGTTGATTAGTTTTTGGAGAAAATCGGTTAACCGAAAGTTGAGCTTTACTTTTTGAAGCTCGTTTCCGTTTTGGCAAAATATCTCCATAAATCTTATATTTAAGTATATACTAATAAAAATAAAAGTTCTAGAAAATATAATTTACTATAACTTTTGTAGGAAACATATTTTTCTTTAACTGATTGTTTAGGAGTTATTCATGAAATACTGATAAACCGGAAGTTGCTGATTATGTACTTTGTGGGCGCTGTGGGCGAAAGGCCAATTTCATCGTTTTTCATCGAACATGTCCGTAAAAACATTATTTATAATGTTTGTGACGAAAAAGATAATATCATATGAATTAATCTCTTATCCTCCAAGTTTAGATTGAATATAGAGTTCGAAAATACTATCGTAGATAAATATTTACATATTATATATGGAGAAAGTCATGTGCTGGCCACATCAGATTTTTTAATCCAAAACTCACACGTGACGGTGCAGTGCGGATGCTGTCGTCACCACGTATCTGTGATTAATCAGGGCGCCCAAGCGTGACGTTGGAAAATCTTGTCCCTCTGAAAAGAAAACGATGCGATTATTATTGAGACGTCAATTTTACTTAAATGAATGAGTCTGGGTTCTGAGACATCGTTTTGACCATTAAATAAATCGAAATGGGATATCCTGATTTTGAAGAAGTCATTCTATCCCCTAATTATTGTGGGAATAATACGGCGCAGTTTATTGAGATTTCGTATCGGATTGAAAGGGTTTGTTGATTATTAAAATTTAGAATGATTTTAGATATTTTTGAAAAGTTATACATTTAAACGACATTAATATGGGTACCACCTGTTGGGTATGCAATGCACAGTTTATTAAGTAAAGCTCGGTTCACACGGTGTATGTTTTCTAGCTTGATTC
Organism: Sympetrum striolatum; assembly: GCA_947579665.1. Lineage (NCBI taxonomy): Eukaryota > Metazoa > Arthropoda > Insecta > Odonata > Libellulidae > Sympetrum > Sympetrum striolatum. Next base: position 77,241,900 of record OX388351.1, read on the forward strand.
TTTGCGTGGAGCCCTGCATGCTCGCTAGCACGAAAATTTGGTGTCTGCCTGCTGCTGGGCATGCTCCCTTGCTGGATTTTGAGGAATAGGACAAGTGCTATTTTTCCTGCATGTTTCGCTGATGGTTGGTTGCTATGCGTTGCTAGCTGAACTATTTATTGCTAGCGAGCATGCAGGGCTCCACGCAAAGAATCATGCTAGAAAACATACACCGTGTGAACCGAGCTTTAGGCATTCCCAGTGTTACGCAACAAAGGAAAACGAAAATTAACTCAGAAAATGTTTCTAATTCGATTGTGATGCAGGTACCCATACGTTAATCAATATTTGTGCAAAAATCATATATCTGAATAATAACGCACATACTCTCTTGGTAATGTTACTACCGAGTGAACCTTATCTAATTTTACAAGTTACGACTGAAATTGAACATACGACAATGGGTTTGAAGAATGACGATGGGAACTGGAGTTGTTCTCTCGTACCTCGAGAGTACTCGCTGATTTCAGCTTAGCTGCAGCTTTTTCAATGATAAGTCGATAAATCGCATGAATACACTTGGTGAAGAAATTTCTCGGGCATCCAACTGGGTTACAAGCACGGATACGTCTGGCGTTTCGGCCGCGTTCTCTGCGACCATCTTCAGGGCGAAGTCCCGATTTGTTTGTCTTATATAGAACCCCTATAAGTAGGGGTAAAATGGGCTGTCCAGGACAGCTCATACCCCATTAGCTTTCCCAGACACCGTAAGAAATACATGTATGGGCTGTCTAGGACAGTCCAAGCAAATGTTAACGAAATCATCGGGCTCTTATAGATAAACTTATTCACCGATAGAAATAATAATCGGAAAGATTAACCGAAATAAGGAGAACTCTTTCTACTGCACTCAAATTTTTCTTCAGCACCAGATAGATTAATGGAGAGGAGGACAGAAGATACACCACTCTGATGTTTGTTGTTTATATGGTTTGAACGCCGTTCAGGATTAAAGTCATTATGGTAAAGAGGTGCATTCCTCAACATATCAATTAGAGAGTTTACTAATAAGTCGTCAAAAAGGAAGGACTCATTTATTATCATCTTCTGATGTTTTTCACAAAGTCAGAATCAAATTAAGCTAAGCTACTAATTACCTAAACCAAAAGGAGCACGGAAAAGGATTTAATCACTTATTCCATGTCGCAATCATAATATAGAGCAAATAAATGTCTATGAAATTAGTTAAGTTTTCTGATATATATCTAAACGACTTGGTTTGTTTTTGAAAAGTCTGCGATGGATATTTTCCAAAGGGCTCCAATCTAAACATTAGCCCTAAGTCAAATATCCAGACATTCATAGTAAAAATTATTTAATCATTATAAAAAGCAGGAAAGAAGTTTCTCTAAGGAAAAGACTGCCTAGAAGGGTAACAACGAGGAATATTTTCAAATTATCAAAGTTTGCTGCAGTCCAACATTTATTTTAACATAAGTTTTTATGTTTGGCTATCCTTTCTCGCTCTGTTCCATTTAAGTTTGGGTTTGGCGCTCATCCTTTCAACGTTTTCCATTATTCTTTAACTCACCATTATTTTTGTCAACTGAAATCTATCTTTTTTCTTTCAATCTGCAAAATCAACCTTCATAATTGTAAGGGTTCAATCTAATTGATCTATGGCATCCCTCAAAGCCATCATATTTGATAGCGTTGTAAAGTTGTTGAATTTGGAGACCGCAGGGTATTCGAATCAGGATTTATTCTTAGAGAAATAATTATAATTAGAGATTGAAAATAATTTCATCGAACAGGTATTATAGCTCTTTAAGTTTGTTTCCTAAAGTATTTTTTTTAATTTCCTAAAGTTAAATAATTTCAGAGTTGAAAAAATACAAAATCTTTCAAATTTTAACTTAATTGTTTCTTAAATTTTAATGTCATTTCAGAAAGTTGACAATTTAAACTTAATTTTTGGCCAGTAACTCGTAGTGCAAAACATGCTTTAGTTTTTCAATAATCTTGGTAATAGTTAGGAGTTAAGAATGTCTCAGCATATATTGTAGTAAACTGATGTTCTCGGATAATTTATTCATAAAGTAATTAGTTTAGGGATGATTCAAACAGAGCGATTTAAAAATGAATGCTTTTAAGGAACTTTGAAATGATCTTTGATGATGAACTTTGTAATTAATGCATAGGTTTTAAATTTTTAATGGACGCTCTTCATTTAATTGAAAAAATTTTCAATACTAGTTTTTGCATTCTCCAACTTACTACTTTTCAGATTCATAAAAATGCAATTTTTTGTTAAACTATTTGAATGCTTGCTTGAAATTCTAAAAAAAACAATTAAAATATTTTTGAAAAATTAGTTTAAACTTTAATTGAAATGTAAATGTTTACTTTGCAATGAAAAACATTTATTTTTAAATCAATATATCATATTAACTTTAACTTTATTTAAAGAAACTTTTATTTAAAAATTTCTAAGTTAATTCTATTTGTGATATTTTTAAATTCATTACAGCTAAAACATCTTCTGTGGCAAGCCACTTAGTGCAATTTTAACAACTTTTTGCAAGTAACTATGAACATTATCTCTCTGAAAGCTACCTTTGGCAAGCATTAAATCTCTCAACTCAGAACCTGCAATTCTCCACATGCATAATAACAATTTTTTCAGGGAGGTAATTAGGCACTGCATAAGATTCTAAACTCAACAAGTTTCAACCGAAACTTAAGCTTCAAGGAGAACTCTTTTCTGCTGCACTCAAATTTTTCTTCAGCACCAGATAGATCAATGGAGAGGAGGACAGAAGAGACACACCACTCTGATTCAACAGTTTTATTGAAACTTTTAGATTGTACACTTTATTACAGCAATCGATAAAATGATTAAAACTTGAACACATCAAATTTTTAATCAAAATCCTTTCATCCTTGTCCCGGCCACTCTTTTTGGTACAAGAGTTTTCACCTAGCCGAAAACTATCTCCTGAGTTGACATTATAGTTATAAAATTAATACTTTCATATATAATAATTTTGTGAAGAAATAAATTATTTGGTACAGAATACGTTTGTTCTTCAAGCCTTGTAATCACAGCATTCATAGAATTTATGATCAAAAGTTGAAATTATGAAATGATTCATTACTGTTGTTTGCGTAGAGCGCATTACTTTGTGAATATCTGAACCGCTTAAATTTGATGTGTTCAAGTTTTAAACTTTTTTATTGATTGCTGTAATAAAGTATACAATCTAAAAGTTTCAATAAAACTGTTGAATCAGAGTGGTGGGTCTCTTCTGTCCTCCTCTCCATTAATCTATCTGCTGCTGAAGAAAGATTTGAGTGCAGCAGAAAATAGTTCTCCATATTTCGGTTAATCACTCCGATTATTATTTCTATCGGTGAATAAGTTTATCTATAAGAGCCCGATGATTTCGTTAACGTTTGCTTGGACTGTCCTAGACAGTCATATAGTAGAACCCCGGTAATCCGGACGAATTCAGGCACATAGGCGTCCGAATTAGCGGGGTTTCCGGATTATCGAGGTTTTAAAAAAATTACCTTTTTTATCAAAAATTATATTGTATAGATAATGCATGCATATATTACATAAGGTATTACAACATATAAAGTGAATGAATATTATCAGCGAGCAAAAAAGTCAGATTTTTCTTTTGCGCGACCGTTCTTATTTTCAAATCAAGTGCACGATTTCTAAAACGTCTAAAGAGCGTAATTTCATGTGCTTCAAAATTTTGTAGATGTATTGAGTGCCTCCAAAGCCTCATAATGAGAAATTTTGACAGAGTCTACAGGGTGGTCGTTGTCGTCGTCATCATCATTATCTTCTGCCGCTACTGTTCTGATATTTTCGTCATCTGTTAAAGCTTCGTTTCGAGCCAAACGGTCGTCAGCCACAGCAGCCCACCGGAGAGCTTCAGGGTTCAGATACTTTCGAATTCTTCGAATTTCTTCGAATTCTTCGAATGGTTCGAATTCTGTAACTGATTAATGAGTGGCACAAGCTGAATTTCTTCAGTTTGCACATTTTCTAAAACTTCCGAACCAATAAAATTTGGGAGTAAATTTTAACACGATTTTCTGATCAATAATTTAGTCACAGATGACCAACAGTTAGCTAGATTGAACACGACATCTTTTAAATTGACCTTTTTCAGTGCATTTTCCAAGTTTTCATTGTTTACAGGATCATTAAGAATATTTGTAAGAAGCAACTTACGATATCCTAACTTAATCCTTTGAATAACATTCTGATCCATGGATAGGATCAGCGCAGTCGTGTTAGGGGATAAAAACATTGCGGAAATTTAACCGTCATCAGTGCACAATTCTTCTGCAGAAGGATGGCCAGGACAATTATCAAGCAACAATAAAGCACGTTGTGGTAAATTGACGGATTTCATATGTTGTCGAACTGCTGGAACGAATTCTTTTTTAAACCAATCCAAAAATAATTCTCGTGTGACCCAAGCGTTTTTTTACCGTCGGTAGCACACAGGTAGCGTGACTGACTTGAATGCTCGGGGTTTTTTGGCTGTTCCAACAACAAACAAAGGAAGCTTATGTTTGCCAGTCACATTTGCACACGGCATAGATTTAATCCTCGCTTTAATTACTTTCTCATTGATTACACGCAGTAACTTAAAATTGTTTAGCTTTTCTCGCTTTCAAACACCAACTCTATAGTCCATGCTTGGTCATCCTCATTGGACGTCTATCAAAGGGAAGGATTGTTTTTGATGCCTCTTCTCTCATAGCTTTTTAATGAACGTGATGTTTTGAGAAGTGGTACCCTGCTGCAACTGAAAATTAATTGTCTCTCAAAATTGTTTTGTCTCGCACATATTAAGCATTTCTCTAATGGAAAAATGCTGTCTCAGAAAAATATCACAACTTAGATGTGCTACCACAATAAGCGAAATACTTTGCTCTCCATCACATCATTGCAGCCAATGGAGAAAGTTTTCAAATAGTCTGTCCACCTCTCGTTTCTTGTTACTAATATGCGTGTTTATATGTTCACAAGAAGAAGTTGCGGGTTTGCATAATTCCCAATGGACCGTCCGGATTTCCGAGGGTTCCGGATTAGCGAGTGTCCGGATTACCGGGGTTCTACTATGCATGTATTTCTTACGGTGGGCTGTCTGGAACAGCTCATGGGGTATGAGCTGTCCGGGACAGCCCATTTTACCTCTACTCCTATACTTCGATTCCGATTCGAATACGGTTCGAGTTTAAAAATCGGTCACTACTTCAAAGAAAGTCAAAGAAATCATCTGCGTACCAAAAATAATAAGAGCCAGCCATGGATTGGATCCCAGGGCGGCATAAGTCCCTCCCAGCATCCTAGCGTGTACTGGGATTGCTCCACACCCAGGAGGATTGATCAGTTGCTTCCCGGCCCCTGTAGGAGAAAACAGATGCAATAAACACATGCTGTCGTCACTATCCGATCATTTGGACTCATTCTGTGCTTCATTCAGACCGGCATGACTTTATTTCATTCGAAACTTCATCTCTGGCAAAATCTTTTCACTTATTATTGCAACGGGATATTTTTATCAGTGGATTAAAATGCCAATACTCTGCATAATGTTTTTAGCACTTTCGGAGTTAAAAAGTTTTTACCTTGTTTTACTCAAAATTTTTATTCAAATAACAAAAATAGCCTCTGCTCACACTCGCATGTTCCATATCGTCTTAACAATTCTTTCCTTTTGATCCACTCACATAACTTTTATACATTTCAGTAATTTTTCATATGTCAATCGTCTATACATGCCCACCATACCATATCGGTCACTTTGCCAGGCATCAAAAGATCATTGCAGAATGCTATATCAGTGGCAAATTATCAAAGGATTTGGTTAATATCGATTAAGTGGAGTTTTTCAGATAGCAAGACAGGTTACTAGCCCAAACCATCATAAAACTGACCCTTTCTCGGCGGAGGGACCTAATCTGCTACCTAACCCTCGCACCAGGGGGTAGCACAGGTACACAGGCTATATTGAATGCGATTTGAAAAATTATAAACAATTGAAATTAGTAACTATTTATTGTCATCATCGTATCCTTCGTCCAAAGTGAGGCACCAGCGTTTTTCGATCGATGTTCCAGGACGAAAAATAAGGATCTTAATAATTTTGCTAGAAAGTAGCTGGGAACACATGGCAACGCTGGGATGGGTTGTGTTTCATGTCATTTGAATTTTAAATTTAGTGCCACACCGTGAGTTAAATATCAAACACAAATCCCAACCACCAACCCAACCCATCCCAACGCCGGCCAATGTGTCACAGGTATATTTCTGATAAAGCATGAAAACCCTTAACTTTCATCATAGAACGTCGGTCAAAAGACGCTGGTACCTCTTTGGACGAATGATACGACTAAGTCATAGAAATGTTGCTAATTTCAATTGTTTATAATTTTTCAAATCGAATTCAATACAGCCAATGTACCTGCACTAACCCGTGGTATGAGGGTTAGGTAGCAGATTAGGTCCCTCCTAATTGTTAAGCAAGTTAAATGACTGAGAATCATAGCCGGAGGTAAGGCAAAGGCTATAGCTATGGGTAAAAGGGCATTTGAGAAGGTGAAAGAACAGCATGTAGAATTCCAATACATCTGAGTGTGGTGACTTACAGCAGCGAAAAATTGACAGTCAAAATGAAAGATGAAAATTGCTAGGAAAGTTTCGAAATGTGGTTGTGGAGAAAGATGTTTAAGGTGATGTGGACAGATAGAATTAGAGACGATTCAGTATTATTGAGAATAGGAGAGGAAAGGAAACAGCTGAGGGAAATCAAAAAGAGGAAGACAGCTTTGGTGGGATGTATACTATGCTATTTAGGAGAATGATTGAAGATAAAATAGAAGGAATGCAAGGAAAGGGAAGAAGGAGAATGGGAAGGCTCGATTGCATAAGAAACGGCCAAAGTTACAAGCAAATAAAAGAAGGTGCTCAGGACCAACTACGATGGAGGGTAGCCAGTTGAAACATGTTAGAAGACACTACATGTCCACTAAGAGGAAGTGCTTGCTTCAGAAGGGATAAAGCAAACTAAAGCATCCAAGGCATTCGAGTAGCAGATGCCATAGTTTCAGCAGACTCAGAGAAAGAGTGCTCGATGAACTTCAAAATTAACACAGCATTCACAAAATTGGAAGTAACAAAAACAGGAAAGCCAAGGTGGTAGATATAAGAAGCTGCAAGGTATCCGCCTACATCAGAGGACAAGGATTAAAAAAGTGAAGGAATTTTTCTATTTGGGGAGTCATTTTACCTATGAAAACCAAATTTCGTTAATATTAAAAGAAGGATAACTCGGGTAAATCAAGCACCTCTCAACGGAGACTAGGAAGAGGTTTGCATAAACAACGAAATGGCAGTATTAAAATTATGGCTACGAGAATTGAAGAAAACGTGAAAAAGTTAAAGTACTGCTGTGGGTTTAGAGCAGAATCACTAAAACGTGTTGTACTCAAAGGAAATCACTCGAAAAAGTTTTGAATGAATTATGGTAAAGTGGAAACCTAAGCGTACACACAAAAAAACGAAGGTCATTTGATAAGGAAATACAGCCAAGTTTCGGAATGTTGCGCATCAGTGGAATCTAGATGAAAATGAAGAGTTGGAAATGACTAAAGACAGCGCCTTTTACTATATACTTCATTCATACCTAACCACTCTTCTTTTGGGACATCTCAAGATACATTCACTTACCTGATATGGAGATTTTGTATAACAATAATGCCACGATTATCGTAACGTAGTTGCCCATGCTGAGAATTCAGTGATTCTATTAACCTTTTCACAAAACTCGTCCTGAAACAACACTACAAAATTGTGAACTTCCTAATCTCAAACTCTGCGCAGTTGTGTGGCTTGAAGCTCCCCCACGGGTTACCATCGGGTACGAGGAGAACATATCAGTTCTTTAATGGCATAAACGTGACATCAATTCCGAAACTTTTAACGGTCTTATTGTTGGAAGGGGAGGATGGTTTAATGGCCGTTAGTTGCGTAACTATACCATTATAGTTTTCCAATAAGCAATTTCAGTCCATAGCCGACACGTGAAGGTACAAATGGCATTTGCAAGAAGCAGGAATCAAGTGGACTATGCAATTATATACTTGATTACGATATTCTCGTGTCACCACCAATTTTTTAAGAATTATACCAGCAGGTGGAGTAACAACTTATTTAAAAGCCAATTATAAATTTAGTAACTGAAATTTATTAATTATATATTTACTCTTTGCAAAAACAGAATCACCAATTATAGTATTGGTATCAACTGTGCCAGCCTCAGAATTGAAGATGAATGCTGTGTGACTTCTATATGTAGATCAGATAGAGGCTCGTGACCATTCTCTACACAAGAAAGAGTGTCGTAAAGAGGATCGTAGTTATCATGTGGATTTCAAAAGAAGCCATTCTAAGATCGAATTTGTCACGGACCCATAATGGAGAGATTGAAGGATAAATCAAATTCTAGCGAAGAATATTGAAAGCGTAGGAAATTTCCATTGCACTCTTCAAAGTGAGTGAAAGCCTTATCAACATTATTTCCTAGAATTAAAACTGCTCTCGCGTGAGAAGAGAACATGTTGATTGTCTAAGGAAACGTGACATTATGTTTTATAGTTATATTATAAGGAAATCGTATGTCACGTTAAAAGCAATACAAACGGTATCTCACTAAAAATCCCAGAACTGACTTGAAAAAAGTCTGACGGGGCCGGAATCAAACCCGGGAGATTCCGGGTTCGATTATAATAATAATAATAATAATAATAATAATAATAATAATAATAATAAGAGGTCTTTATTTGGGCGAGATTGAGACTAGAAAGTCTCTTCTTACACCTAACCCATCGTCATATGCGAGACAGAAAGAAAGAGATAGTTTGCAAAAGTACACGAAGAAAACTAGTATGTGGATTTAAAAAAACCTAAGCTGAGGGCTCAGGAAAAATTTCCACTGCAGGAAAACACTCCCTAGGAGGGGAGTGTGAAAAACCTGCGAAACCTACAGGTAGAAAACAGTATTTTCTGAAGAAGGAGAATAAAAGAATTATGAAAGACAAGTAGAGAATAGATACAAATTATGCAAAAGAGACAATACACATTCACTACAAGCAATCAAATCAAATAAAATATCTTCACAATTTACACTAAACCTAAATACAAGAATTGTAGCAATTAAAAAAATAAAACACATACGAATATTTCAAGAATAACAAAAACGATTAATTACATTAAGGTTGAGAATGAATAAAAATCAAAACATAGAGTTTATATAACATTGGACAAAGAAAATAAGCAAAACAAAATTTAAAATTAAAAAATCGGCGCAGTCAGACTTTTTTCAAGTCCGTTTTTTGCTTTTTTCATTTTGCAACATTTTGTTTTTGAACATTTTGCTCACAATGTTCAACGCGTGCACTTCTTAAGCCTATCCTTTAGTAGATGACTCACTCCATAAGATAAGATTCCGATGAGAAAAATTCGAAAGTGATGATTTGTTTATTCCTCGAAAAAATACAAGGGAACAATGGAGAAGTAATTCGAAACTTGAACCCTGAAAAAAGAGATTAATATTACGTTTGAGAGACAAACAGATTGATAAAACGCTCAATTAGATCTTCTGCATGTGACTGTTTCAAGGGTTTGAATGCAAAGCTAGGCTCACAGTGAACAGTTCGAAGGAGAGTTTAGTTTGGATTTCATAGGGCACAGATGGATATCTGAAAATTCTTTTCAGAGTCCGCTAATAGCTCGAGGTCACTATCAGAAGAAACTTAAGTTAATGGCTATGTGTTTTTTGTGAAATAACCATTATTATTTGCATACATTAAGATCGTCTTATTTAAGGGCTGTTATTGGAGGCCACATCTCAAGATTAGTTAGTGACAATCGCAAAGTTACTTGTTCCATTTGTTAAGCATTCTGGACGATTAAAAGTCTGCACAGTAGACTCTTCATTACTCGGGATGATAGAAAATATACTGATCTTTATTTTATGATTGCCTGTTAATTTGATGTATATTTACGAAAATTATTCAATAACCGAATTACCGTAGAAATTTGAAAAAGTATTGGAGCAATACAAGATACCAGTAAAAATTTATTTGCGATGATATTATTAATAATATACCATTTTGGAAGCAAATCAGTCAGCTGAAAGGTATTGTGCGCGTAAGTAACGCGCATATTTATCGTAACTGTGACTTGAAATATATTTGATAAACTGTTAAAACTGTGTCTTAAATTCTTCAGCTTCCTTTTCGATGCAGCCAATTTTTTTTGGCGATAGAATCCCACGAATCTCATTACTCATCCTATCAACTACGTGATCATAGAATGCCCATTCAAAATATCAATTCATGGAAAATTTTTGTTTTCTTTGAACACTCAGTGCGTAAGACTGCCCATGTGGAAATATTTGTTGGTTTCCAATAAAATTTTCGAATACATACCAATAACATTTCCATTAGAAATTCTATTGGATTCCATTAGAGTTTTGGCCGTTGGTTTCCTATTGGTATTGGTTTCCTATTGGTTTTCCGCTAATATTCCTGTTGGTTTTAACCAAAATCCTATTGGTTTTCTAATGGTTTACCGTTGCTTCCTATTGGTATTCCGTGAATATTCCTGTTGGTTTTAACCAAAATCCTATTGGTTTTTTAATGGTTTATCGCATAATTTATTTCCAGGTTTAAAAGGTATAATTTTCAGTGAAGAAATGCAAAATACACTTAAATATTTATTACCACAAACAACAACACTACATCATTTCCAAATTAGTTGCTATTAATTGCTGAATCCAACTTCTTGGCCGCTTTCCTCAGATTGATTCACACCTACCTCGTTAACCACGTTCTTGCAAATATTATTACAATCAAAGCACTTTCCTATGTTTTCCATTGTTCTTTTCTTCTGCTACCTGCTCACTTCCGGACAAACTCTTTCTTCCTTTACATATTACAAACTTTACAAACTGTTTCTTCCTTTACACACCTACTCACACAGCTCACCATGTAAATTACTACGAAAGTGGTGCAAATGGCCCGAATTTTACGAATACTCTTTTAGAAACTTTTGCTATTTCTTTCGATTACAGTACGATCATTTTAACTTATACCGTCGCGTTTTCACTTAAAATAAAAATGTGCACTTTCACAAAACACTCCCGAACTCTTTCTCCTCACGAACTTTCGCACTGCTTCCTCTCTCTTGCATCTTCACGGCGCCATTAGGGTCCCGTTATCCATAGCGTCCCTAGCGGACCCTTAGGGAACAACCACCCCGGGGCCGTCTGCTACTTGTACAATACATTTATCATTAGCCCATGAAATTACATTACTATCAAATTCCATACTCTTGCAATGTTTGTTAGAATATCTAAGTATTATTCTCCTATATGGCGGTAGTTATACAAGTGCATAGCGCCTCTACGCAATGAATTGAACGAAAACCAATATAGACTTTTCAGATCCAGTACCTCCCAATAAGAATAACCAAGCTTCCTAATACCAACACATGCCATTAAAAACACCATAGGAAACCAATACAACCTAATAAGATCCTGCGAAACGTCCCAATAGGAAATACTGAGCTTCCTAAAACCAATACACACCAACAAAGACACCATACGAAACCAATACAAACCAATATAAGCGAATAAAACCAACATAAACCAATAGAAATACCAATAGGAACCTAGGAAAATTTTCATACGGGTGGGTTTGCTTCAGCTCTCTGCTGGTTAAACCACCTATTACTTAGTCTAAATAATTGTAATTTTTCACGTTGGTATGTGACTTTAATTCTGCAAATTCAATTACAATATCAACTATAATAAAGAGTCTATTATATTTTTACTTTCTCCATATACGTAGTAGAGAGAAAGTATTGTTTTCATGAAAAAAAATCGACTTCGAGATTTCAACGAAAATACATGTTTTGGGGCCCCAAGAATACGTTTTGGCCATTTTCGGAATTGTGTCTGGGTGTTTGTGTGTGTGTGTGTGTGTCAATTACAAACTTCATACATAGAACTGTGGTGGGTGCTGTCACAGTTGATTATTTTTTGAAGTAAATCGGTTACCGGAAGTCGACCTTTATTCTTCGAAGCAAATTTCCGTTTTGGCAAAATATCTCCATAAATATGATTTTTAGGTATATACTATTATTAATAAATGTTTTAGAAAATGTAATTTTATTTAACTTTAGAATTAAACATATTTTTGTATAACTGATTGTTTAGGAGTCATTCATGAAATACTGATAAACCGGAAGTTGCTGATTAGGTACTTCGTGGGAGCTCTGGGCGCTGTGGGCGAAAGACCAATTTCATCGTTTTTCATTGAACATGTCCCGAAAAACATTATATATAATGTTTGTGATGTAAAAGATAATATGATATAAATTAAAATACTTATCTTCCAAGTTTAGATTGAATATAGAGTTAGAAAATACTGTCGTAGATAAATATTTACATCTTATATGTGGAGAAAGTCATGTGCTGGCCACATCAGATTTTTTAAATTCAGTCGAATTTTTAATGCTCGGTATGTGACGCATTCAGTTGAATACTTAGCTAATACATAAATAACGAAGTTAGACTAAATTGTTAGCCTACCAGAAAATTTCATCTGATATAAATATTTTTTTGTTTCTTATATAAATCTTTTGGAATAAGCTGGGTACATACTTCATTTTTTTATACATTGATGGTGTTTTCTGGTTAGATGACATTTCTATTAAATTCCAAAATCTGCTGATGATATAGTCAAATAACGAAAGATATTCCAATAAGTATGGGAACGCAAATGTGGAGTATGTAACGGGTGGATGTTACGTTTTACATCGCTTTACAAATAACCGTAACTAATGTTTTCCTTCCCACGCTTTGCATCCTCTTGGAAGAAGTTTAGATCTACAACACTAAAAAACTTCAGCATAGGAAAAAATTGATGTTTTAATAGATATTGGACGCATCCAAACCAGAAATCCAAACAACACTCTTGATAAGTTTCCAATTGTTCGCTTATGTAAACTTGGAAAGTGTAATAAGTTCGCCACATAAGCGTCTCCTCTAGTTTTCAATTAATTTGTTTTTGAAATAATTGATATATCTATTATATATAGATGCTTCTCCGGATTCATTCATATCTATTATACATAGACGCTTCTCCGGATATCTATTATATATAGACGCTTCTCCGGATATACCTATCTATCTATTATACGAGTATAATGAAGCTTGCATACTGCAAGCAGATCGACAACACTAATTTCATGTCGGCATCATATCGGAAGGCCCTCAAAAGAAAAAAAAGGGATTGAAAATATTCTTAAAATTTGCTGCAATTTATTTGTCTGGAATCGAACCTACGGCTTCCCGGTGAGCCTATTATGCAGCACAACAGAAAATTACCATCTCTTACTATGTGTGAAAATTCAAGCAGAAATATTGGCTCCAACTGCCTCAAACGACGTCCTACTTTTCAATAATGTAAATGGCTCTCTGGATTCAAACCAAGTACGATCTAGGAAATCTAAAATATGATTTTGAAATTTCTCCATGTTCTCTATCTATATACCTAATTTCATGTTTTAATATTATTGGGAAGGGGTTCAAAAAAATTCCTAAAAATCGGATAATTTACTGATTGTAGAGACGCCTGGTGTCGAACCCAGGAAATATTGTTAGCTGAGAATGCACATTATGACTTATAAGTACTTCATCTTATATTATGCAAAGTTTGAAGTCGAAATCATGCCGGGAAGTACCTAAAACCTTTTTCCGTTATCTCCATAAGAAATGCATTGAGGAATGTAAATGGCTCTCTGGGATCGAACTAAGGACCATCAGCGAATATGTAAAATTTGATTATGAAATATATTTATGATCTCCAACGTCATGCCGAATTTCAAGTTTCCATGTCATCGGGAAGGGGTCCAAAAAAAATCTTAAAAATTGCCACAATATATTTTAAACGGACGATTTTTGCCTTGACCTAGCATCGAACCCAGGATATTTTCCGTAAAACTCATTTATGTTTTCGATAGATCATGACCATATATATCGGCTCCTTGAGTTTTAAGTCCCTACCTATCCGGCAAGTAGTTCTAAAAATTCCCGAAAATCAACGCAATGCATTTAAACGGGGAAAATCGGAACTTTGGGGCCCTCTGGAATCGAACCCGTGACACTGAGGTTCAAAATCGCAATTTTTCTGGCGGCTACACGTTATGGCCAATATGTCGTAAAAATTTCAAGTCAATGACGCTTGTGGTTTGGCCTGTGAGTTTGTATCCTCTCTATATATATATATCTATTATATACGAGTAAAATGTAGCTTGCATACTGCAAGCAGATCGACAACACTATTTTCATGTCGGTATCATATCCGGACGGCCATCAAAAGAAAAAAATGGATTGAAATTTTTCTTAAAATTTGCCTAAATTCCATCGTCTGGCATCGAACCCGGATCTTCCTGGTAAACTAACTATGCAGCACAACGAAAGATCACCTTTTCGAACTACGTGTAAAAATTCGAGCAGAAATATTGGCTGCAACTGCCTCAAACGACGTCCTACTTTTCACGAATGTATATGGCTCTCAGGATTCGAACCAAGGACGATCTAGGAAATCTAAAATATGTTTTAGAAACGAATCTATTTTCTCTATCTATATGCTTAATTTCATGTTTTAACATTGTTGGGAAAGGGTTTTGAATTAATTCTTAAAAATCGGATAATTTACTGATTGTAGAGACGCCTGGTGTCGAACCCAGGAAATATTGGTAGCTGTGAATGGACAGTATGACTTATTAGGACTTCATCTTATTTAATACAAAGTTTGAAGTCGATATCATGCCGGGAAGTACCTAAAACTTTTATCTTTTATCTCCTTAAGAAATGCATTACTACTATGCAGCACAATAGAACATCACCATCTCTAACGATGTGTGAACATTCAAGCAGAAATATGGGCTACAACTGCCTCAAAAGACGTTTTAATTTTCACGAATTTAAATGGCTCTCTGGATTCGAACCAAGGACGATCTTGGAAATCTAAAAAATGTTTCTGAAAGTTATTTATGATCTCTATGTATATGCCGAATTTCAAGTTTCTATATTATTGGCAAAGGTTTCAAAATAATTCCTAAAAATCGGATCAACTTGTGATTGCAGAGACACCTGGTGTCGAACCCAGGACACTTTGATAGCTGTGAATGCACTGTTTGATTTGTATGGACTTGATCTTTCTTAGTGCAAAGTTTGAAGTCGATATCGTGCCGGGAAGTACCTAAAATTTGTTTCCGTTATCTCCGTAAGAAAAGCATTGGGAAGTGCAAATGGTCCTCTGGGATCGAACCAAGGACCATAAGCTAATATGTAAAATTCGATTATGAAATAAATTCATGATATCTATCGACGTGCCGAGTTTCAATAATCCATGTTATCGGGAAAGGATCCAAAAAAAATCTTAAAAATCGCCGCAATGCATTTTAAACGGCCGATTTTTGCCCCGGCCTAGCATCGAACCAAGGATAATATTCGAAGATGTCTTTCCGATTTTCGTTGGATATGCACGGCTTCTAGCGGTCCCTCGAATTTCAATTCTCTCCTTTTCCGGAAAGGGCCTCAAAAAAATTTTGGAAAATCCCCGCCATGTATTCTTATGGGGAAAATCGCGACTTTGGGGCCTTCTGGAATCGAACCCATGGCACCGAGGTTCAAAATCACATTTTTTCTGGCGGTTACACGTTATGGCCAATACGTCGTAAAAATTTCAAGTCAATCACGCTTGTGGTTTAGGCTGTGAATTAGTATCCTATCTATCTATCTAGGTATATACATGAATGAATCCGGAGAAGCATCTATATATAATAGATAGATGCTTCTCCGGATTCATTCATATATACGAGTAAAATGTAGCTTGCATACTGCAAGCAGATCGACAATACTAATTTCATGTCGGCATCATATCGGGAAGGCCGTAAAAAGAAAAAAAAATTGGATTGAAAATATTCTGATTATTCGATGCAATGTATTCGTCCGGCATCGAACCCGGGTCTTTCTGGTGATACTTACTATGCAGCACAATAGAAGATCACCATCTCTAACTATCTGTGAAAATTCAAGCAGAAATATTATCTGCAACTGCCTCAAACGACGTCCTACTTTTCCCTTATTTTTCTTATGAGAGAAATGTTAATGTGCTCTGGCATCGAACCCAGGAATAGTTCGGTCTTCTAAAAACTGTTTTCTTAAACCAGTTATAACCATACATCTTCCAGCCAAGCACGAACTTCCTATCATTTTGATAAGTGCATCAAAAAAATAATGAAATACTAACCCTATGTATTTTAAACGGGAGACATATTTACCACCCGGCATCGAACCCGGGTATTTCTGGTAAAACTTCCTATGCAACATTATAGAAGATATTAATCTTTAACTATGTGCGAAAATTCAAGCAGATATATTGGCTGCAACTGCCTCAATCGAAGTCTTACTTTTCCCTTACATTCCTTAAGAGAGAAATGTTAATGTGCTCTGGCATCGAACCCAGGAATAGCACGGTCTTACGAAAATTTTTTTCTTAAACCAATTCTTACCTTACACTTTCAAGCTAAGCACTAACTTCCTATTATTTCGAGAAGTGCATCAAAAAAAATAATGAAAAAAAAAGGTCCCATGTATTTTAAAGGGCAGATCTTTGCATCGACCTAGCATCGAACCCAGGATATTTTTTGTAAAAGTCATTGATATTTTCGAAAGTCCAAGACCATAAGTATAGGCACCTTGAGTTATATTCCTCTACCTATCCGGAAAGTATTTTTTTTTTGAATTCCCGAAAATCACGGCAATGCATTTAAACGGGAAAAATCGGGACTTTGGGGCCCTCTGGAATCGAACCTATGACACTGAGGATCAAAGTCGCTTTTTTCCTGGGGGTTTCACGTTATGGCCAATACGTCATAAAAATTTCAAGGCAATGACGCTTGTAGTTTAGCCTGTGTATTTGTATCCTATCTATATCTATTATATACGAGTAAAATGTTGCTTGCATACTGCAAGCAGATCGACAACACTATTTTCATGTCGGCATCATATCGGGACGGCCATCAAAAGAAAAAATGGATTGAAATTTGTCTTAAAATTCACTGAAATTCCATCGTCTGGCATCGAACCCGGGTCTTTACTGTTGAACTAACTATGCAGCACAATAGAACATCGCCATCTCTAACTATGTGTGAAAATTCAAGCAGAAATATGGGCTACAACTGCCTCAAAAGACGTTCTAATTTTCACGAATTTAAATGGCTCTCTGGATTTGAACCAAGGACGATCTTGGAAATCTAAAACATGTTTCTGAAAGTTATTTATGATCTCTATTTTCATGCCAAATTTCAAGTTTCTATATTGTTGGGAAAAGCCCCAAAATAATTATTGAAAATCGGATCAGTTACTGATATTAGAGACGCCTGGTGTCGAACCCAGGACACATTGACAGCTGGGAATGCACAGTTTGATTTGTATACACTTAATCTTTCGTAGTGCAAAGTTTGAAGTCTTTATCGTACCGGGAAGTACCTATAATTTGTTTCCGTTATCTCCGTTAGAAATGCATTGAGGAATGTAAATGGCCTTCTGGGATCGAACCAAGGACCATCAGCGAATATGTAAAATTTGATCCTGAAACGAATTATTGATCTACAACTTCATGCCGAATTTCAAGTTTCCATGCCATCGGGAAAGGGTCCAAAAAAATCTTAAAAATCGCCACAATGCAGTTTAAACGGCCAATTTTTGCCCCGACCTAGCATCGAACCCAGGATATTTTCCGTAAAACTCATTTATGTTTTCAATAGATCATGTTCATATATATAGGCTCCTTGAGTTTTGATTCGCTACCTATCCGGAAAGTATTTTTTTTTAATTCCCGAAAATCAAAGCAATGCATTTAAACGGGAAAAATCGGGACTTTGAGGCCCTCTGGAATCGAACCCATGACATCGAGGTTCAAAATCGCAATTTTTCTGGAGGTTGCACGTTATGGCCAATATGTCGTAAAAATTTCAAGGCATTGTCGCTAGTGGTTTAGCCTGTGACTTTGTATCCTCTATATATATATATATATGAATATATATATACGAGTAAAACGTTGCTTGCATACTGCAAGCAGATCGTAAACACTATTTTCATGTCGGCATCATATTGGGACGGCCATCAAAAGAAAAAAATGGATTGAAATTTTTCTTAAAATTCGCTGAAATTCCATCGTCTGGCATCGAAGCCGGGTCTTTACTGTGAACTTACTATGCAGCACAATATAACATCACCATCTCTAACTATGTGTGAAAATTCAAGCAGAAATATGGGCTACAACTGCCTCAAAAGACGTTCTAATTTTCACGAATTTAAATGGCTCTGTGGATTCGAACCAAGGACTATCTTGGAAATCTAAAAAATGTTTTTGAAAGTTATTTATAATCTCTATCTATATGCCGAATTTTAAGTTTCTATATTATTGGAAAAGGTTTCAAAATAATTCCTAAAAATCGGATAAACTTCTGATTTCAGAGACACCTGGTGTCGACCCCAGGACACATTGATAGCTGTGAATGCGCTGTTTGATTTGTATCAATTTGCTTGTCTATCATGCAAAGCTTGAAGTCGATAGCATGCCGGGAAGTACCTTAATTTTATATTCCGTTATCTCCGTAAGAAATGCATTGAGAAGTGCAAATGGCCCTCTGGGATCGAACCAAGGACCATCAGCGAACATGTAAAATTCGATTATGAAATATATTCATAATATCTATCCACGTACCGAGTTTCAAGTATCCATGCCATCGGCAAATGATCCAAAAAAAATCTTCAAAATCGCCTCCATGCATTTTAAACGGCCGATATTTGCCCCGACCTAGCATCGAACCATGGACCATATTCAGAGATATCTTTTTGATTTTCGTTGGATATGCACGGCTTCCAGCGATACCTTGAATTTCAACTCTCTCCTTTTCCGGGAAGTGCCTCAAATAAATTTTCGAAAATCCCCGCCATGTAATCTTATGGGGAAAATCGGGACTTTGGGGCCTTCTGGAATCGAACCCATGACACCGAGGTTCAAAGTCAGCTTTTTCCTGGAGGTTACACGTCATGGCCATAACGTGGTAAAAATTTCAAAGCAGTGGCACTTGTGGAACATGGTTAGAATTTTGATCCCCTATATCTATTATATATAGATGCTTCTCCGGATTCATTCATATATATACCTATATAGATAGATAGGATACAAATTCACAGCCTAAACTACAAGCGTCATTGATCTGAAATTTTTATGACATATTGGCCATAACGTGAAACCCCCAGGAAAAAAGAGACTTTGATCCTCAGTGTCATAGGTTCGATTCCAGAGGGCCCCAAAGTCCCGATTTTTCCCGTTTGAATGCATTGCCGTGATATTCGGGAATTAAAAAAAAATACTTTCTGGATAGGTAGAGAAGTAAAACTCAAGGTGCCTATATTTATGGTCTTGGACTTTCGAAAACATCAATGACTTTTACAAAAGTTATCCTGGGTTCGATGCTAGGACGATGCAAAGATCTGCCGTTTAAAATACATGGGAGCCGTTTTTCATTATTTTTTTAGATGCACTTATCGAAATGATAGGATGTTCGTGCTTGGCTGGAAGATGTATGGTACGAATAAGTTTTAGAAAAAAATTTTCATAAGACCGTACTGTTCCTGGGTTCGAAGCCAGAGCACAATAACGTTTCTCTCATAAGGAATATAAAGGAAAAGTAGGACGTCATTTGAGGCAGTTGTAACCAATATTTCTGCTTGAATTTGCATACGCGGTTAGAGATGGTGTTTTTCTTTTGTGCTGCATAGAAAGTATTGCCTGAAAGACCCGGGTTCGATGCCGGGCGGTAAAAATATCACCCATATATAATACTATGGGGTATCTTTTCATAATTTTTTTATGCATTTATCGATATGTAAGGGAGCTCTTGCTTAGATGGAAGATGTATATTAACACTTTGTTTAAGAAAAAAAATAGATAAGACCATGCTGTTCCTGGGTTCGATGCCAGAGCACATTATAATTTCTCAAATAAGGAGTGTATGTGAATAGTAGGACGTCGTTTGAGGTAGTTGCACCTAATAGTTTTGCTTGAATTTTCACACATAGTTTGATATGGTAATTTTCTATTTTGCTGCATAGTAAGTACACCAGGAAGACCGGGGTTCGCTGCCAGGTGATTAAATTGCAGCGAATTCTACGAATATTTTGAATTTTTTTTTTCTTTTGATGTCCGTCCCGATATGATGCCGATATGAAATTAGTGTTGTCGATCTGCTTGCAGTATGCAAGCTACATTTTTCTCGTATATATATATAGGTATATCCGGAGAAACGTCTATATATAATAGACGAGTAAAATGTTGCTTGCATACTGCAATCAGATCGTCAACACTATTTTCATGTCGGCATCATATCGGGACGGCCATCAAAAAAAAAAAAATGGATTGAAATTTTTCTTAAAATTCGCTGAAATTCCATCGTCTGGCATCGAACCCGGGTCTTTACTGTGAACTTACTATGCAGCACAATAGAACATCACCATCTCTAGCTATGTGTGAAAATTCAAGCAGAAATATGGGCTACATCTGCCTTAAGAGACGTACTAATTTTCACGAATTTAAATGGCTCTCTGGATTCGAACCAAGGACGATTTTGGAAATCTAAAAAATGTTTCTGAAAGTTATTTATAATCTCTATCTATACGCCGAATTTGAAGTTTCTATATTATTGGCAAAGGTTTCAATATAATTCCTAAAAATCGGATCAACTTCTGATTGCTGAGACACCTGGTGTCGAACCCAGGACGCATTGATAGCTGTGAATGCACTGTTTGATTTATATGTACTTGATCTTTCTATATGCAAAGTTTGAAGTCGATATCGTGCCGGGAAGTACCTAAAATTTGATTCCGTTATCTCCGTAAGAAATGCATTGAGGAATTTAAATGTCCCTCTGGGATCGAACCAAGGACCATCAGCGAATATGTAAAATTTGATTATGATATATTTTTATAGTATCTAACCTCATACCGAATTTCAAGTTTCTATGCCATAGGGAAAGGGTCCAAAAAAAATCTTAAAAATCGCCTCAATGCATTTTAAACGTCCGATTTTTGCCCCGACCTAGCATCGAACCAAGGATAATATTCGTAGATGTCTTTATGGTTTCCTTTAGATATGCACGGCATCTAGCGATCCCTTAAAATTCAAATCTCTCCTTTACCGGGAAGTGCCTCAAATAAATTTTCGAAAATCCCCGCCATGTAATCTTATGGGGAAAATCGCGACTTTGGGGCCTTCTGGAATCGAACCCATGACACCGAGGTTCAATGTCGGCTTTTTCCTGGAGGTTGCACGTTATGGCCAATATGTCGTAAAAATTTCAAGGCAGTGGCACTTCTGGAACATGGTTAGAATTTTGATCCCCTATATATATATATATATATAGGTATATCCGGAGAAACGTCTATATATAATAGATATGATACGAGTAAAATGTTGCTTGCATACTGCAAGCAGATCGACAACTCTAATTTCATGTTGGGATCATATCGGGACGGCCCTTAAAAGGAAGAAAAAAGAATTCATAATATTCTTAAAATTTGCTTCAATTTAATCGTCTGGCATCGAACCAAGAACGATCTTGGAAATCTAAAAAATGCGTCTGAAATTCATTTATGATCTCTATCTATATGCCGCATTTCAAGTTTCTATATTATTGGCAAAGGTTTCAAAATAATTCCTAAAAATCGGATCAACTTCTGATTGCAGAGACACCTGGTGTCGAACCCAGGACACATTGATAGCTGTGAACGCACTGTTTGATTTGTATGGACTTGATCTTTCTATATGCAAAGTTTGGAGTCGATATCGTGCCGGGAAGTACCTAAAATTTGTTTCCGTTATTTCCGTAAGAAATGCATTGAGGAATTTAAATGTCCCTCTGGGATCGAACCAAGGACCATCAGCGAATATGTAAAATTTCATTATGATACATTTTTATGGTATCTAACCTCATACCGAATTTCAAGTTTCTATGCAATCGGAAAAGGGTCCAAAAAAATCTTAAAAATCGCCACAATGCATTTTAAACGGCCGATTTTTGCCCCGACCTAGCATCGAACCAAGGATAATATTCGTAGATGTCTTTAAGGTTTCCTTTTGATATGCGCGGCATCTATCGATACCTCGAGTTTCAACTCTCTCCTTTTCCGGGAAGTGACTCAAATAAATTTTCGAAAATCCCCGCCATGTAATCTTATGGGGAAAATCGCGACTTTGGGGCCTTCTGGAATCGAACCCATGACACCGAGGTTCAATGTCGGCTTTTTCCTGGAGGTTACACGTCATGGCCATAACGTGGTAAAAATTTCAAGTCGGTGGAACTTGTGGAACATGGTTAGACTTTTGATCCCCTATATATATATATATAACTTATAGGTATATCCGGAGAAGCGTCTATATATAATAGACGAGTAAAATGTTGCTTGCATACTGCAAGCAGATCGGCAATACTAATTTCATATCGGCATCATATCGGGACGGTCCTCAAAAGAAAAAAAAAGGATTGAAATTTTTCTTAAAAATTCGCTGAAATTTCATCGTCTGACATCGAACCCGGGTCTTTACTGTGAACTTACTATGCAGCACAATAGAACATCACCATCTCTAACTATGTGTGAAAATTCAAGCAGAAATATGGGCTACAACTGCCCCAAAAGACGTTTTAATTTTCACGAATGTAAATGGCACTCTGGATTCGAACCAAGGACGATCATGGGAATCTAGAACATGTTCCTGAAATGTATCTATAATTTCTATCTGCATGCTGAATTTCAAGTTTCTATATAATTGGGAAATGGTTCCAAAAAATTCTTAAAAATCGGATCATTTACTGATTGTAGCGACGCCTGGTGGTGAAACCAGGAATCATTGGTAGCTGTGAATTCACAGTTTGATTAGTAATGACTTGATGTTATCTTATGCAAAGTTTCAAGTAGATATAATATCGGGAAGCACCTAAAATGTGTTTCCGTAATCTCCATAAGAAATTCATTGAGGAATGTAAATGGCCCTCTGGGATCGAACCAAGAACCATAAGGGAATATGTAGAATTTTATTATGAAATATTATTATGATATCTAACGCCATGCTGAATTTCAAGTTTCTATGCCATCGGAAAAGGGTTCAAAAAAAATCTTAAACATCGCCGCAATGCATTTTAAACGGCCGATTTTTGCCCCAAACTAGCATCGAACCAAGGATAATACTCGTAGATGTCTTTATGGTTTCCATTAGATATGCAGGGCATCTATCAATCCCTTGAATTTCAACTCTCTACTATTCCAAGAAGTGCACCAAAAAAATTTTCGAAAATCCCCGCCATGTATCCTTATGGAGAAAATCGCGATTTTGGGGGCTTCTGGAATCGAACCCATGACACCGAGGTTCAAAATCGCAATTTTTCTGGCGGTTACACGATATGGCCAATATGTCGTAAAAATTTCAAGCCGATGACGTTTGTGGTTTAGGCTGTGAATTATTAATCTATCTATATACCTATCTATATATATATATATAGGAGTAAAATGTTGCTTGCATACTGCAAGCAGATCAACAACACTAATTTTATATCGGCATCATATAGGGACGGTCCTCAAAAGATAAAAAAATGAATAAAAAAATTTTTTAAATTCGCTGAAATTTCATCGTCTGACATCAAACCCGGGTCTTCCTGGTGAACCTACTATGCAGCACAGCAGAAATCACTATCTCTAACTATATGTGAAAATTCAAGGAGAAATATTGGCTACAACTGCTCAAAAGACGTTCTAATTTTCACGTATGTAAATGGCCTTCTGGATTCGAACCAAGGACTATCTTGGAAATCTAAAATATTATTTTGAAACATATCTATTATTTCTATTTATATGCCGAATTTCAAGTTTCTATATTGTTGGTAAAGGGTTCAAAATAATTATTGAAATTCGGATCAGTTACTGATTGAGGAGACGCCTGGTGTCAAACCCAGGACACCTTTATCGCTGTGAATAATAAGTTTAATTTGTATGGACTTGGTCTTGTTTTATGCGAAGTTTGAAGTCGATATCATACCGGGAAGTACTTAAAATTTGTTTCCGTTATCTCCGTAAGAAATGCATTGAGGAATTTAAATGGCCCTCTGGGATCGAACCAAGGACCATCAGCGAATATGTAAAATTTGATTATGAAATATATTTATAATATCCTACCCCATGCCGAATTTCGAGTTTCCATGTTATCGGGAAGAAGTCCAAAAAAAATCTTAAAAATAGTCACAATGCATTTTAAACGGCCGATATTTGCCCCGTCCTAGCATCGAACCATGGACCATATTCAACGATGTCTTTATGATTAACGTTGGATATGCCCATCTTCTAGCGATTCCTCGAATTTCCATTCTCTCCTTTTCCGGGAAGTGCCCCAAAAAAATTTTCGAAAATCCCCGCCATGTATTCTTATGGGGAAAATCACGACTTTGGGGCCTTCTGGAATCGAACCCATGACACCGAGGTTCAAGGTCGGCTTTTTCCTGGAGGTTGCACGTTTTGGCTAATATGTCGTAAAAATTTCAAGTCAATGACGCTTTTGGTTTAGCCTGTGAATTTGTATCCTATCTGGGTATCTGGGTATCTGGGTATATATATGAATGAATCCGGAGAAGCATCTATATATAATAGATGAATGAATCCGGAGAAGCATCTATATATAATAGATAGATGCTTCTCCGGATTCATTCATGTATCCATATATATATTCATATACGAGTAAAATGTTGCTTGCATACTGCAAGCAGATCGACAACACTATTTTCATGTCGGCATCATATCGGGACGGCCATCAAAAGAAAAAATCTGATGTGGCCAGCACATGACTTTCTCCATATATAAGATGTAAATATTTATCTACGACAGTAATTTCGAACTCTATAATCCATCTAAACTTGGAAGATGAGTGATTAATTTATATATTATTATCTTTTACGTCACAAACGTTATAAATAATGTTTTTCGGGACATGCTCGATGAAAAACGATTGATTTGGTCTTTCGCCCATATAGCCCAGAGCGCCCACAAAGTACATAATCATAAACTTCCGGTTTATCAGTATTTCCTGAATAAATCCTAAACAATCAGTGATACCAAAATATGTTTCATACAAAAGTTATAGTAAATTACATTTTCTAAAACATTTATAAATAATAGTATATACCTAAATATCATATTTATGGAGATATTTTGAAAACCGGAAATGAGCTTTGAAGAATGAAGCTCGACTTCCGGTTAACTGATTTACTCCAAAAACTAATCAACTCTAATAAATGTAAAAAATATACTACATATGAAATTTGGTGTTGATCAAACAAATAGTTTTCATGTTAGAGCGCCCACAAAGTACATAATCATCTTCTTCAGGTTTATCAGTATTTCACGAATAACTCCTAATCAACCGGTGATAAAAAAATATGTTAAATACAAACGTTATAGTAAATTACATTATCTAAAACTTTTATAAGTAATACAATTTACGTATAAATCATATTTATGGAGATATTTTGAAAACCGGAAATGCGCTTTAATGAATAAAGCTCGACTTCCGGTTGACCGATTTACTCCAAAAACTAATCAACTCTGACAGCACACACCACAGTACTATATATGAAGCTTGGTATTGATACGACCAACAGTTTTCACGTTAGAGCGTCCACTATCACACACACACACACACACACACACATACACACAGACATCATTCCGAAAATGGTCAAAACGTGTTCTAGGGACCCCAAAACATGTATTTCCGTTGAAATCTCGAAGTCGAATTTTTTCATAAAAACAATACTTTCTCTATACTTCGTATATGGAGAAAGTAAAAATGGATTGAAATTTTTCTTAAAATTCGCTGAAATTCTATTGTCTGGCATCGAACCCGGGTCTTTACTGTGTACTTACTATGCAGCACAATAGAACATCACCATCTCTAACTATGTTTGAAAATTCAAGCAGAAATATGGGCTAAAACTTCCTCAAAAGGCGTTCTAATTTTCACGAATTTAAATGGCTCTCTGGATTCGAACCAAGGACGATCTTGGAAATCTAAAATATGTTTCTGAAAGTTATTTATGATCTCTATCTATATGCCAAATTTGAAGTTTTTATATTATTGGCAAAGGTTTCAAAATAATGCCTAAAAATCGGATCAACTTCTAATTGCAGAGACACCTGGTGTCGAACCCAGGACACATTGATAGCTGTGAATGCACTGTTTGATTTGTATTGACTTGATCTTTATATATGCAAAGTTTGAAGTGGATATCGGGCCGGGAAGTACCTAAAATTTGTTTCCGTTATCTCCGTAAGAAATGCATTGAGAAATTTAAATGTCCCTCTGGGATCGAACCAAGGACCATCAGCGAATATGTAAAATTCGATTATGAAATACTTTTATGGTATCTAACCTCATACGGAATTTCAAGTTTCTATGCCATCGGAAAAGCGTCCAAAAAAAATCTTAAAAACCGCCACAATGCATTTTAAACGGCCGATATTTGCCGCGACCTAGCATCGAACCAAGGATATTTTCCGTT
Source organism: Sympetrum striolatum (assembly GCA_947579665.1). Classification (NCBI taxonomy): domain Eukaryota; kingdom Metazoa; phylum Arthropoda; class Insecta; order Odonata; family Libellulidae; genus Sympetrum; species Sympetrum striolatum. The sequence continues at coordinate 77,268,661 of OX388351.1, forward strand.
AAACCCATTTATGTTTTCGATAGATCATGACCATATATAAAGGCTCCTTGAGTTTTGATTCTCTACCTATCCGGGAAGTATTTTTTTTTAATTCCCGAAAATCAAAGCAATGCATTTAAACGGGAAAAATCGGGACTTTGGGGCCCTCTGGAATCGAACCCATGACACTGAGGATCAAAATCGCAATTTTTCTGGTGATTACACGTTATGGCCAATACGCCGTAAAAATTTCAGCTCAATCACTCTTGTGGTTTAGGCTGTGAGTTTGTATCCTCTCTCTATATATCTATTATATATAGATGCTTCTCCGGATTCATTTATATATCCATATATAGATATACGAGTAAAATGTAGCTTGCATACTGCAAGCAGATCGACAGCACTTATTTCATATGGGCATCATATCGCGACGGTCCTAAAAAGAAAAAAAAGATTAAAAATATTCTTAAAATTCGCTGCAAGTTAATCGTCTGGCATCGAACCTGGGTCCTTCTGGTGATACGTCCAATGCAGTACAACAGCAAATCACCACCTTTAACTATGTGTGAAAATTCAAGCAGAAATATTGGCTTCAACTGCCCTAAAGGACGTCCTACTTTTCCCATATATTCCTTATGAGAGAAATTTTAATGTGCTCTGGCATCGAACCCTGGTACAGCATGGTAATATCTAATTTTTTTTCTTAAACCGAGTCTTAATATACATCTTCTAGCAAAGCAAGATTTTCCTATTATTTCGATTAATACATCAAAATAAATAATGAAAACTAACTCAATGCATTTTAAATGGGGGATATATTTACCATCTGGCTTCGAACCCGGGTCATTCTGGTAATACTTTCTATGCAGCACTAAAGAAGATCACATCCTTTAACCATGTGAAAAAATTCAAGCAGAAACATTAGGTGCAACTGCCTCAAATGACGTCCTACTTTTCCCTTATATTCCTTATGAGAGAAACTTTTACGTGCTCTTGCTTCGAACCCAGGAACAGTAAGGTCTTATCTACATTTTTTTCATAAAACTATGCTTAATATACATCTTCCATATAAGCGAGAACTTCCTATCATTTCGATAAGTGCATGAAAAAAATTAATGAAAATCTACCTCAATGTATTTCAAATGGCCGAGTTTTGCATCGACCTAGCATCGAACCCTGAATCTTTTGCGTGAAAATCATTACCGTTTTCAATAGATCATGACCATATATAAAGGCTCCTAGAGTTTCGATTTTCTACCTATCAGGGAAGTATTTTTTAAAAATTCCGGAAAATCAAAGCAATGCATATAAACGGGAAAAATCGGGACTTTGGGGCCCTCTGGAATCGAACCCATGACACTGAGGTTCAAAATCTCAATTTTTCTGGAGGTTATACGTTATGGCCAATACGTCGTAAAAATTTCAAGTAAATCACGCCTGTGGTTTAGGCTGTGAATTAGTATCCTATCTATCTATCTATCTATCTATATAGGTATACGAGTAAAATAATGCTTGCATACTGCAAGCAGATTAACAACACTAATTTTATGTTGGAATCATATGGGGACGGTCCTCAAAAGAAAAAAAATGAATAAAAAATTCCTAAAATTCGCTGAAATTTCATCGTCTGGCATCGAACCCGGGTCTTTACTGTGAACTTACTATGCAGCACAATAGAACAATACCATCTCTAACTATGTGTGAAAATTCAAGCAGAAATATGTGCTACAACTGCCTCAAAAGACGTTCTAATCTTCACGAATTTAAATGGCTCTCTGGATTCGAACCAAGGACGATCTTGGAAATCTAAAAAATGTTTCAGAAAGTTATTTATGATCTCTATCCATATGCCGAATTTGATGTTTCTATATTATTGGCAAAGGTTCCAAAATAATTCCTAAAAATCGGATCAACTTCTGATTGCAGAGACACCTGGTGTCGAACCCAGGACACATTGATAGCTGTTAATGCATTGTTCGATTTGTATGGACTTGATCCTTCTATATGCAAAGTTTGAAATCTATATCATGCCGGGAAGTACCAAAAATTTGTTTCCGTTATCTCCGTAAGAAATGCATTGAAGAATTTAAATGTCCCACTGGGGTCGAACCAAGGACCATCAGCGAGTATGTAAAATATGATTATGAAAAATATTTATGATATCTAACCTCATACCGAATTTCAAGTTTCTATGCCATCGGAAAAGGGTCCAAAAAAAATCTTAAAAATCGCCACAATGCATTTTAAACGGCCGATTTTTGCCCCAACCTAGCATCGAACCATGGACCATTTTCGGCGATGTCTTTTTTATTTTCGTTGGATAGGCACGGCTTCTAGCGATCCCTCAAGTTTCAACTCTCTCCTTTTCCGGGAAGTGCCTCAAATAAATTCTCGAAAATCCCCGCCATGTCATCTTATGGGAAAAATCGCTACTTTGGGGCCTTCTGGAATCGAACCCATGACACCGAGGTTCAAAGTCGGATTTATTTTGGAGGTTACACGTCATGGCCATAACGTCGTAAAAATTTCAAGTCGTTGGCACTTGTGGAACATGGTTAGAATTTTGATCCCCTATGAATGAATGAATGTGTATATAGGTATATAGGTATATCCGGAGAAGCGTCTATATATCTATTACGAGTGCAATGTAGCTTGCATACTGCAAGCAGATCGGTAATATTATTTTATTTCGGCATCATATCGAGACGGTCCTCAAAAGAAAAAAAAACGATTGAAAATATTTTTAAAATTCGCTTCAATTTTAGCGTCTTGCATCGAACCCGGGTCTTCCTGGTGAACTTACTAAGCGGCACAATAGAAGATCACTATATCTAACTATGTGTGAAAATTCAAGAAGAAATATTTGCTACAACTGCCTTAAACGACGTTCTACTTTCCACGAATGTAAATGGCTCTCTGGATTCGAACCAAGGACGATCGTGGGAATCTAGAACATGTTCCTGAAACGTATCTATAATTTCTATCTGTATGCTGAATTTCAACTTTCTATATAATTGGGAAATGGTTCCAAAATATTCTTAAAAATCCGATAATTTACTGATTGTAGAGACGCCTGGTGGTGAAACCAGGAAACATTGGTAGATGTGAATTCACAGTTTGATTAGTAATGACTTGATCTTATCTTATGCAAAGTTTCAAGTAGATATAATATCGGAAAGCACCTAAAATGTGTTTCCGTAATCTCCATAAGAAATGCATTGAGGAATGTAAATGGCCCTCTGGGATCGAACCAAGGACCATATGGGAATATATAAAATTTGATTATGAAATATAAAAATGATATCTAACGCCATGCCGAATTTCAAGTTTCTATGCCATCGGAAAAGGGTTCAAAAAAAATCTTAAAAATCGCCGCAATGCATTTTAAACGGCCGATTTTTGCCCCGTCCTAGCATCGAACCTAGGATAATATTCGTAGATGTCTTTATGGTTTTCTTTAGATATGGGGGGCATCTAGCGATCCCTCGAGTTTCAACTCTCTCCTTTTCCGGGAAGTGCCTCAAATAAATTTTCGAAAATCCCCGCCATGTAATCTTATGGGGAAAATTGCGAATTTGGGGCCTTCTGGAATCGAACCCATGACACTGAGGTTCAATGTCGGCTTTTTCCTGGAGGTTACACGTTATGGCCAATATGTCGTAAAAATTTCAAGGCATTGGCACTTATATATTAGCTGATAGTCCTTGGTTCGATCCCAGAGAGCCATTTAAATTCTTCAATGTATTTCTTACGGAGATAACGGAAACACATTTTAGGTACTTCCCTGTATGCTATCGACTTTAATCTTTGCATGATAGAAGAGCCTGTCCTTACAAATCAAACTTTGCATTCACAGCATACGATATTTCCTGGGTTCGACACCAGGTGCCTCTGCAATCAGAAGTTGATCCGATTTTTAGGAATTATTTTTAAACCTTTCCCAATACTATAGAAACTTGAAATTCGGCATATATATAGAGATCATAAATAACTTTCAGAAACATGTTTTAGATTTCAAATATTGTCCTTGGTTCGAATCCAGAGAGCCATTTACATTCGTGAAAATCAGAACGTCCTTTTAGGCTGTTGCAGTCAATATTTCTGCTTGAATTTTCACACATACTTAGAGACGGTGATCTACTATTGTGCTGCATAGTATGTTCACCAGTAAGACCCGGGTTCGATGCCAGACGATGAAATGTCAGCGAATTTTAAGAAAAAATTAAATCCTTTTTTTTTTCGTATGAGTACCGTCCAAATGTGATGCCGATATGAAGTTAGTATTGCCGATCTGCTTGCAGTATGCAAGCTACATTTTACTCGTATGATATATGAATGAATCCGGAGAAGCATCTATATATAATAGATATAGAGAGAGAGAGGATACAAACTCACAGGCTATACCACTAGAGTCATTGGCTTGAAATTTTTACGACATATTGGCCATAAGGTGTAACCTCAAGAAAAATTGCGATTTTTAACCTCAGTGTAATGAGTTCGATTTCAGAGGGCCCCAAAGTCCCGATTTTTCCCGTTTAAATGCATTGCTTTGGTTTTCGGGATTTTTAAAAAAATACTTCCCGGATAGGAAGGGGCTTAAAACTCAAGGAGCCTTTATATATGGTCATGAGCTATCGAAAACATAAATGAGTTTTACTAAAAATATCCTGAGTTCGATGCTAGGTCGAGGCAAAAATCGGCCGTTTAAAATGCATTGTGGCGATTTTTAAGATTTTTTTTGGACCCTTTCCCGATGGCATGGAAACTTGAAATTCGGCATGGGGTTACATATCATAAATATATTTAATAATAAAATTTTAGACACTCGCTGAAGGTCCTTGGTTCGAACCCAGAGAGCCATTTACATTCCTCAATGCGTTTCTTAAGGAGATAAAAGATAAAAGTTTTAGGTACTTCCCGGCATGATATCGACTTCAAACTTTGTATTAAATAAGATGAAGTCCTAATAAGTCATACTGTCCATTCACAGCTACCAATATTTCCTGGGTTCGACACCAGGCGTCTCTACAATCAGTAAATTATCCGATTTTTAAGAATTAATACAAAACCCTTTCCCAACAATGTTAAAACATGAAATTAAGCATATAGATAGAGAAAATAGATTCGTTTCTAAAACATATTTTAGATTTCCTAGATCGTCCTTGGTTCGAATCCTGAGAGCCATATACATTCGTGAAAAGTAGGACGTCGTTTGAGGCAGTTGCAGCCAATATTTCTGCTCGAATTTTTACACGTAGTTCGAAAAGGTGATCTTTCGTTGTGCTGCATAGTTAGTTTACCAGGAAGATCCGGGTTCGATGCCATACGATTAAATTGCAGCGAATTATATGATTATTTTCAATCCTAAATTTTTTCTTTTGAGGACCATCCCGAAAAAATGCCGATATGAAATTAGTGTTTTCGATCTGCTTGCAGTATGCAAGCTAAATTTTACTCGTATATAATAGATACATGAATGAATCCGGAGAAGCATCTATATATAATAGATATATAGAGAGGATACAAAGTCACAGGCTAAACCACTAGCGTCAATGGCTTGAAATTTTTACGACATATTGGCGATAACGTATACCCTCCAGAAAAATTGCGATTTTGAACCTCGATGTCATGGGTTCGATTCCAGAGGGCCTCAAAGTCCCGATTTTTCCCGTTTAAATGCATTGCTTTGATTTTCGGGAATTTTTAAAAAATACTTGCCGGATAGGTAGGGACACAAAACTCAAGGAGCCGATATATATGGTAATGATCTAACGAAAACATAAATGAGTTTCACGGAAAATATCCTGGGTTCGATGCTAGGTCGAGGCAAAAATCGGCCGTTTAAAATGCATTGTGGCGATTTTAAAGATTTTTTTTTGGACCCTTTCCCGATGGCAAAGAACCTTGAAATTCGGCATGAGGTTGGAGATCATACATATATTTCATACATGAATGAATCCGGAGAAGCATCTATATATAATAGATATATATCTATTATATATAGACGCTTCTCCGGATATACCTATATATATATATATATATAAGTTATATATAGGGGATCAAAATTCTAACCATGTTCCACAAGTGCCAATGCCTTGAAATTTTTACGACATATTGGCCATAACGTGCAACCTCCAGGAAAAAGCCGACTTTGAACCTCAGTGTCATGGGTTCGATTCCAGAAGGCCCCAAAGTCGCGATTTTCCCCATAAGATTACATGGCGGGGATTTTCGAAAATTTTTTTGAGGCACTTCCCGGAAAAGGAGAGAGTTGAAACTCGAGGGATCGCTAGATGCCGCGCATATCTAAAGGAAACCATAAAGACATCTACGAATATTATCCTTGGTTCGATGCTAGGTCGTGGCAAAAATCTGCCGTTTAAAATGCACTGTGGCGAATTTTAAGATTTTTTTTGGATCCTTTTCCGATGGCATAGAAACTTGAAATTCGGTATGAGGTTAGACACCATAAAAACATATCTTAATCGTATTTTACATATTCGCTGATGGTCCTTGGTTCGATCCCAGAGGGACATTTGAATTCCTCAATGCATTTCTTACGGAGATAACGGAAACAAATTTTAGGTACTTTCCGGCACGATATCGATTTCAAACTTTGCATATAGAAAGATCAAGTCCATACATATCAAACAGTGCATTCACAGCGATCAATGTGTCCTGGGTTCGACACCAGGTGTCTCTGCAATCAGAAGTTGATCCGATTTTTAGGAATTATTTTGAAACCTTTCTCTATATTATAGAAACTTGAAATTCGGCATATAGATAGAGATCATAAATATCTTTCAAAAACATTTTTTAGATTTCCAAGATCATCCTTGGTTCGAGTCCCGAGAGCCATTCACATTCGTAAAAATTAGAACGTCTTTTGAGGCAGTTGTAACCAATATTTCAGCTTGAATTTTCACACATAGTTAGAGATGGTGATCTTCTATTTTGTTTCATAGTAGGTTTACCAGTAAGACCCGGGTTTGATGCCAGACGATAAATTTCAGCGAATTTTCAGAAAAAATTAAATCTTTTTTTTTTTCTTTTGAGGACCGTCCCGATATAATGCCGATATGAAATTAGTGTTGTCGATCTGCTTGCAGTATGCAAGCAACATTTTACTCGTATATATATATACGAGTAAAATGTAGCTTGCATACTGCAAGCAGATCGACAACACTAATTTCATATCGGCATCATATCGGGACGGTCCTCAAAAGAAAAAAAAAAGAATTGAAAATATTCTTAAAATTTGCTACAATTTCATCGTCTGGGATCGAACCCGTAACGTACTGGTGAAATTACTATGCAGCACAATAGAATATCTATATATAATAGATATTCATATGTCTTGAAATTTTTACGACATATTGGCCATAGAGTGTAACCGCCAGAAAAATTGCGATTTTGATTCTCAGTGTCATGGGTTCGATTCCAGAGGGCCCCAAAGTCTCGATTTTTCCCGTTTAAATGCATTGCTTTGATTTTCGGGAATTTTTAAAAAATACTTCCCGGATAGGTAGAGAATCGAAACTCTAGGAGCCTTTATATATGGTCATGATCTATCGAAAACATAAATTAGTTTTACGGAAAATATCCTGGGTTCGATGCTAGGTCGAGGCAAAAATCGGCCGTTTAAAATGTATTGTGGCGATTTTTAAGATTTTTTTTGGACCCTTTCCCGATGACATGGAAACTTGAAATTCGGCGTGGAGTTGGAGATTATGAATATATTTCATAATCAAATTTTAGATGTTCCGTGATGGTCCTTGGTTCGATCCCAGGGCGCTATTTACATTTCTCAATGCATTTCTTATGGAGATAACGGAAACAAATTTTAGGTTCTTCCCGACATTTTATCGACTTAAAACTTAGCGTGATAGAAGAACCAGTCTTAACAAATCAAACTATGCATTCATAACTATCAATATGTCCTGGGTTCGACACCAGGTGTCTCTGCAATCAGAAGTTGATCCGATTTTTAGGAATTATTTTGAAACCTTTCCCAATAATATAGAAACTTGAAATTTGGCATATAGATTGAGATCATTAATAACTTTCAGAAACATTTTTTAAATTTCCACGATCGTCCTTGGTTCGAGTCCCGAGAGCCATTTACATTCGTGAACATTAGAGCGTCTTTTGAGGCAGCTGCGCCCAATATATTTGCTTGAATTTTCACACATAGTTAGAGATGGAGAAATTCTATTGTGCTGCATAGTGTGTATCACCAAAATGACCCGGGTTCGATGCCGGACGAATAACTTGCAGCGAATTTAAAGAATATTTTCAATCCCCTTTTTTTTCTTTTGAAGACGGTCCCGATATGATGCCGAGATGAAATTAGTGTTGTCGATCTGCTTGCAGTATGCATTTTACCTATTTATCTACATTTTACTCGTTATATATAGATGCTACTCCGGATTCACTCATGATATACCCAGATACCCAGATACCCAGATAGGATACTAATTCACAGGCTAAACTACTGGCGTCATTGACTCGAAATTTTTACCACGTATTGGCCATAACGTGAAACCCCCAGGAAAAAAGCGACTTTGATCCTCAGTGTCATGGGTTCGATTCCAGAGGTCCCCAAAGTCGCGATTTTCTCCATAAGGATACATGGCGGGGATTTTCAAAATTTTTTTTGGTGCACTTCCCGGAAAACTAGAGCGTTGAAATTATAGGGATACTTAGAAGCTGAGCAGCTCCAACGTAAATCAGAAAGACATCTTCGAATATGGTCCTTGGTTCGATGCTAGGTCGGGGCAAAAGTCGGCCGTTTAAAATGCATTGCGGCGATATTGAAGATTTTTTTTGGATCCTTTCCCGATAACATGGATTCTTGAAACTCGGCACATCGATAGATATTATAAATATATTTTATAATCAAATTTTACATGTTCGCAGATGGTCCTTGGTTCGATCCCAGACGACCATTCGCACTTCTCAATGCATTTCTTACGGAGATAACGGAAACAAATTTTAGGTACTTCCCGGCATGCTATCGACTTCAAACTTTGCATGATATAAGAGCAAGTCTTTACAAATCCATCTGTGCATTCACCGCTTACAATATGTCCTGGGTTCGACACCAGGTGTCTCTGCAATCAGAAGTTGATCCGAGTTTTAGGAATTATTTTGAAACCTTTGCCAATAAAATAGAAACTTGAAATTCCGCATATTGATGGAAATCATAGATACATTTCAAGAACATATTTTAGAATTCCTAGATATCCTTGGTTCGAATCTAGAGAGCCATTTACTTTCGTGAAAGGTAGGACGTTGTTTCAGGCAGTTGCAGCCAATATTTCTGCTTGAATTTTCACACATAGTTAGACATGGAGATCTTCTATTGTAGTGCATAGTAAGTTCACCAGGAAGGCCCGGGTTCGATGCCAGACGATGAAATTGCAGCGAATTTGAAGAATATTTTCAATCCTATTCTTTTTCTTTGGATGGCCGTCCCGATATAATGCCGATTTTAAATTATTTTTTTCGATCTGCTTGCAGTATGCAAGCTACATTTTACTCGTATATATATATATATGGATACATGAATGAATCCGGAGAAGCATCTATATATAATAGATATATAGAGAGGATACAAAGTCACAGGCTAAACCACTAGCGTCAATGGCTTGAAATTTTTACGACATATTGGCGATAACGTATACCCTCCAGAAAAATTGCGATTTTGAACCTCGATGTCATGGGTTCGATTCCAGAGGGCCTCAAAGTCCCGATTTTTCCCGTTTAAATGCATTGCTTTGATTTTCGGGAATTAAAAAAAAATACTTTCCGGATAGGTATCGAATCAAAACTCACGGAGCCTATATATATGGTCATGATCTATCGAAAACATAAATGAGTTTTACGGAAAATATCCTGGGTTCGATGCTAGGTCGGGGAAAAAATCGGCCGTTTAAATTGCATTGTGGCGATTTTTAAGATTTTGTTTGGACCCTTTCCCGATGGCATGGAAACTTGAAATTCGGCATGAGGTTGGAGATCAATAATAAATTTCAGGATCGAATTTTACATATTCGCTGATGGTCCTTGGTTCGATCCCTGAGGGCCATTTAAATTCCTCAATGCATTTCTTACGGAGATAACGGAAACAAATTATAGGAACTTCCCGGCACGATAAAGACTTCAAACTTTGGACTAAGAAAAATTATGTGTATACAAATCAAACTGTGCATTCCCAGCTGTCAGTGTGTCCTGGGTTCGACACCAGGCGTCTCTAATATCAGTAACTGATCCGATTTTCAATAATTATTTTGAACCCTTTCCCAACAATATAGAAACTTGAAATTCGGCATGTAGATAGAGATCATAAATAACTTTCAGAAACATTTTATAGATTTCCAAGATCGTCCTTGGTTCGAATCAAGAGAGCCATTTAAATTCGTGAAGATTAGAACGTCTTTTGAGGCAGTTGTAGCCCATATTTCTGCTTGAATTTTCACACATAGTTAGAGATGGCGATGTTCTATTGTGCTGCATAGTAAGTTCAACAGTAAAGACCCGGCTTCGATGCAAGACGATGTAATTTCAGTGAATTTTAAGAAAAATTTCAATCCTTTATTTTTTTCTTATGAGGACCGTCCCGATATGATGCCGACATGAAAATAGTGTTGTCGATCTGCTTGCAGTATGCAAGCAACATTTTACTCGTATAGGTATATAGATAGGATACAAATTCACAGCCTAAACCACAAAGGCCATTGACTTGAAATTTTTACGACGTTATGGCCATGACGTGTAACCTCCAGGAAAAAGCCGACTTTGAACCTCGGTGTCATGGGTTCGATTCCAGAAGGCCCCAAAGTCGCGATTTTCCCCATAAGATTACATGGCGGGGATTTTCGAAAATTTTTTCGAGGCACTTCCCAGAAAAGGAGAGAAATGAAATTCAAGGGATCGCTAGATGCCGTGCATATCTAAAGGAAACCATAAAGACATCTACGAATATTATCCTTGGTTCGATGCTAGGTCGGGGCAAAAATCGGCCGTTTAAAATGCATTGTGGCGATTTTTAAGATTTTTTTTGGACCCTTTTCCGATGGCATAGAAACTTGAAATTCGGTATGAGGTTAGATACCATAAAAATATATCATAATCAAAATTTACGTAATCGCTGATGGTCCTTGGTTCGATCCCAGAGGGACATTTAAATTCCTCAATGCATTTCTTACGGAGATAACGGAAACAAATTTTAGGTACTTCCCGGCACGATATCGAGTTCAAACTTTGCATATAGAAAGATCAAGTCCATACAAATCAAGCTGTGCATTCACAGCTAACTATGTGTCCTGGGTTCGACACCAGGTGTCTCTGCAATCAGAAGTTGATCCGCTTTTTAGGAATTATTTTGAAATCTTTGCCAATAATATAGAAACTTCAAATTCGGCATATAGATAGAGATCGTAAATAACTTTTAGAAACGTTTTTTAGATTTCCAAGATCGTCCTTGGTTCGAATCCAGAGAGCCATTTAAATTCGTGAAAATTGGAACGTCTTTTGAGGCAGTTTAGCCCATATTTCTGCTTGAATTTTCACACATAGTTAAAGATGGTGATGTTCTATTGTGCAACATAGTAAGTTCACAGTAAAGACCCGGGTTCGAAACCAGACGCTGGAATTTCAGCGAATTTTAAGAAAAATTTCAATCCATTTTTTTCTTTTGATGGCCGTCCCGATATGATGCCGACATGAAAATAGTGTTGTCGATCTGCTTGCAGTATGCAAGCAACATTTTACTCGTATATATATATGAATATATATATGGATACATGAAAGAATCCGGAGAAGCATCTATATATAATAGATATATATATATATAGAGAGGATACAAACTCACAGCCTAAACCACAAGAGTGATTGAGCTGAAATTTTTACGGCGTATTGGCCCTAAGGTGTAATTACCAGAAAAATTTCGATTTTGATCCTCAGTGTCATGGGTTCGATTCCAGAGGGCCCCAAAGTCCCGATTTTTCCCGTTTAAATGCATTGCTTTGATTTTCGGGAATTAAAAAAAAATACTTCCCGTATAGGTAGAGAATTAAAACTCAAGGAGCCTATATATATGAACATGATCTATCGAAAACATAAATGAGTTTTACGGAAAATATCCTGGGTTCGATGCTAGGTCGGGGCCAAAATCGGCCGTTTAAAATGCGTTGTGGCGATTTTTAAGATTTTTTTTGGACCTCTTTCCGAATGCATGGAAACTTGAAATTTGGCATAGGGTTAGAAATCATAAATATATTTCATAATAAAATTTTACATATTCGCTGAGGGTCCTTGGTTCGATCCCAGAGGGCCATTTGCACTCCACAATGCATTTCTTATGGGGATTACAGAAACACATTTTAAGTACTTCCCGGTATGATATCGACTTCAAACTTTGTATGAGATTAGATCAAGTCCTAGCAAGTAATGTGGTGCATTTACAGCTTCAAATACGTCCAGGGTTCGACACCAGGCGTCTCTACAATCAGTCGCTGATCCGATTTCTAAGAATTATTTTGAACCTCTTCCCAATAATATTAAAACTTGAAATTCGGCATATATATAGAACATATAGATACATTTCGAAAACAGGTTTTATATTTCCTAGATTGTCCTTGGTTCGAATCCAGAGAGCTATTAACATTCGTGAAAAGTAGGTCTTCGTTTGAGGCAGTTGCAGCCAATATTTCTGCTTGAATTTTCATACCTATTTAGAGAAGATGATCTGATGTGCTGCATAGAAATTTCACCAAAAAGACCCGGGTTCGATGCCAAAAAATTAAATTGAAGCGAATTTTAAGAATATTTTCAATCCTTTTTTCCTTTCCGGGACCGTCCCGATATAATGCCGTTATTAAATTAGTGTTGTCGATCTGCTTGCAGTATGCAAGCTACATTTTACTCGTATAGCTATATAGCTATCTATTATATATAGATGCTTCTCCGGATTCATTCATATCTATTATATATAGATGCTTCTCCGGATTCATTCATATATCATATATATATATAGAGAGGATACAAATTCACAGCCTAAACCACAAGCGTCATTGACTTGAAATTTTTACGAGATATTGGCCATAACGTGTAACCGCCAGAAAAATTGTGATATTGAACCTCAGTGTCATGGGATCGATTCCAGAGGGCCCCAAAGTCCCGATTTTTCCCGTTTAAATGCATTGCTTTGATTTTCGGGAATTAAAATAAAATACTTCCCGGATAGGTAGAGAATCAAAACTCAAGGAGCCTATATATATGAACATGATCTATCGAAACCGTAAATAAGTTTTACAGAAAATATCCCGGGTTCGATGGTAGGTCGGGGCAAAAATCGGCCGTTTAAAATGTATTGTGGCGATTTTTAGGATTTTTTTTGGACCCCTTTCCGAATGCATGGAAACTTGAAATTTGGCATGGGGTTGGAAATCATAAATATATTTCATAATCAAATTTTACGTATTCGCTGATGGTTCTTGGTTAAATTTTTACGACGTATTGGCCATAACGTGCAACCTCCAGGAAAAAGCCGACTTTGAACCTCGGTGTCATGGGTTCGATTCCAGAAGGCCCCAAAGTCGCGATTTTCCCCATAAGAATACATGGCGGGGATTTTCGAAAATTTTTTTGGGGCACTTCCCGGAAAAGGAAAGATTTGAAATTCAAGGGATCACTAGATTCCATGCATATCTAAAGAAAACCATAAAGACATCTATGAATATAATCCTTGGTTCGATGCTAGATCGGGGCAAAAATCGGCCGTTTAAAATGCATTGTGGCGATTTTTAAGATTTTCTTTGGACCCTTTTCCGATGGCATAGAAACTTGAAATTCGGTATGAGGTTAGATACCATAAAAATATATCATTATCGAATTTTAAATATTCGCTGATGGTCCTTGGTTCGATCCCAGAGGGACATTTAAATTCCTCAATGCATTTCTTACGGAGATAACGGAAACAAATTTTAGGTACTTCCCGGCATGCTATCAACTTCAAACTTTGCATGATAAAAGAGCAAGACTTAACAAATCAAAATATGCATTCACAGCTATCAATGTGTCCTGGGTTCGACACCAGGTGTCTCTGCAATCAGAAGTTGATCCGATTTTTAGGAATTATTTTGAAACCTTTCCCAATAATATAGAAACTTGAAATTTCGTATATAGATTGAGATGATTAATAACTTGCAGAAACATATTTTATATTTCCAAGATCGTCCTTGGTTCGAGTCCCGAGAGCGATTTACATTCGTGAAAATTAGAACGTTTTTTGAGGTAGTTGTGGCCAATATTTCTGCTTGAATTCTCTCACATAGTTAGAGACGGTGTTCTTCTATTGTGCTGCATAGTAAGTTCACAGTATAGACCCGGGTTCGATGCCAGACGATGAAATTTCAGCGAATTTTAAGAAAAATTTCAACCCCTTTTGAGGACCGTCTCGATATGATGCCGATATGAAATTTGTATTGCCGATCTGCTTGCAGTATGCAAGCTACATTTTACTCGTATACCTATATAGATAGATAGATAGATAGGATACAAATTCACAGCCTAAACTACAAGCGTCATTGATATGAAATTTTTATGACATATTGGCCATAACGTGAAACCCCCAGGAAAAAAGAGACTTTGATCCTCAGTGTCATAGGTTCGATTCCAGAGGGCCCCAAAGTCCCGATTTTTCCCGTTTGAATGCATTGCCGTGATTTTCGGGAATTAAAAAAAATTACTTTCCGGATAGGTAGAGAAGTAAAACTCAAGGTGCCTATATTTATGGTCTTGGACTTTCGAAAACATCAATGACTTTTACAAAAGTTATCCTGGGTTCGATGCTAGGACGATGCAAAGATCTGCCCTTTAAAATACATGGGAGCCGTTTTTCATTATTTTTTTAGATGCACTTATCGAAATGATAGGATGTTCGTGCTTCGCTGGAAGATGTATGGTACGAATAAGTTTTAGAAAAAAATTTTCATAAGACCGTACTGTTCCTGGGTTCGAAGCCAGAGCACAATAACGTTTCTCTCATAAGGAATATAAAGGAAAAGTAGGACGTCATTTGAGGCAGTTGTAACCAATATTTCTGCTTGAATTTGCATACGCGGTTAGAGATGGTGTTTTTCTTTTGTGCTGCATAGAAAGTATTGCCTGAAAGACCCGGGTTCGATGCCGGGCGGTAAAAATATCACCCATATATAATACTATGTGGTATCTTTTCATAATTTTTTTTATGCATTTATCGATATGTAAGGGAGCTCTTGCTTAGATGGAAGATGTATATTAACACTTTGTTTAAGAAAAAAAATAGATAAGACCATGCTGTTCCTGGGTTCGATGCCAGAGCACATTATAATTTCTCAAATAAGGAGTGTATGTGAATAGTAGGACGTCGTTTGAGGTAGTTGCACCTAATAGTTTTGCTTGAATTTTCACACATAGTTTGATATGGTAATTTTCTATTTTGCTGCATAGTAAGTACACCAGGAAGACCGGGGTTCGCTGCCAGGTGATTAAATTGCAGCGAATTCTACGAATATTTTGAATTTTTTTTTTCTTTTGATGTCCGTCCCGATATGATGCCGATATGAAATTAGTGTTGTCGATCTGCTTGCAGTATGCAAGCTACATTTTACTCGTATAACTTATGTATCTATCTATTATATATAGATGCTTCTCCGGATTCATTCATATATCATATATATATATAGAGAGGATACAAATTCACAGCCTAAACCACAAGCGTCATTGAATTGAAATTTTTACGACATATTGGCCATAACGTGTAACCGCCAGAAAAATTGCGATTTTGAACCTCAGTGTTATGGGTTCGATTCCAGAGGGCCCCAAAGTCCCGATTTTACCCGTTTAAATGCATTGCTTTGATTTTCGGGAATTTTTAAAAAATACTTGCCGGATAGGTAGGGACACAAAACTCAAGGAGCCGATATATATGGTCATGATCTATCGAAAACATAAATGAGTTTTACTTAAAATATACTGGGTTCGATGCTAGGTCGAGGCAAAAATCGGCCGTTTAAAATGCATTGTGGCGATTTTTAAGATTTTTTTTGGACCCTTTCCCGATGCCATGGAAACTTGAAACTCGGCGCGTAAATACATAAAATGAATATATTTAATAATCAAATTTTAGATGTTCGCTAATGGTTTTTGGTTCGATCCCAGAGGGCCATTTGCACTTCTCAATGCATTTCTTACGGAAATAACGGTAACAAAATTAAGGTACTTCCCGGCATGCTATCGACTTCAAACTTTGCATGATAAAAAAGCCAGCCCTTACAAATCAAACTTTGCATTCTCAGATTACAATATTTCCTGGGTTCGACACCAGGTGTCTCTGCAATCAGAAATTGATCCGATATTTAGGAATTATTTTGAAACCTTTCCCAATAATATAGAAACTTGAAATTCGGTATATATATAGATATCATATATAGGTTTCAGAAACAAATTTTAGATTTCCAAGATCGTCCTTGGTTCGAATCAAGAGAGCCATTTACATTCGTGAAAATTAGAACGTCTTTTCAGGCAGTTGTAGCCAAAATTTCTGCTTGAATTTTCACACATACTTAGAGATGGTTATCTTTTGTTGCGCTGCATAGTAATTTCACCAGGAAGACCCGGGTTCGATGCCAGACGATGAAATTGAAGCGAATTCTAAGAAAAATTTGATTCCTTTTTTTTTCTTTTGAGGACCGTCCCGATATGATGCCGATATGAAATTAGTATTGCCGATATGCTTGCAGTATGCAAGCTACATTTTACTCGTATATATATAGGTATATCCGGAGAAACGTCTATATATAATAGATAGCGAGGATACAAATTCACAGGCTAAACCACAATCGTCATTGACCTGAAATTTTTACGACATATTGGGCATAACGTGTTAACTCCAGAAAAATTGTGATTTTGAACCTCAGTGTCATGGGTTCGATTCCAGAGGGCCCCAAAGTCCCGAATTTTCCCGTTTAAATGCAATGCCGTGATTTTCGGGAATTTTTAAAAAATACTTCCCGGATAGGTAGAGAATCAAAACTCAAGGAGGCTATATATATGGTCATGATCTATCGAAACCATAAATGAGTTTTACGGAAAATATCCTGGGTTCGATGCTAGGTCGAGGCAAAAATCGGCCGTTTAAAATGCATTGTGGCGATTTTTAAGATTTTTTTTTGGACCCTTTCCCGATGGCAAGGAAGCTTGAAATTCGGCATGAGGTTGGAGATCATACATATATTTCATAATAAAATTTTACATATTCGCTGATGGTCCTTGGTACGATCCCAGAGGGCCATTTGCACTCCACAATGCATTTCTTATGGGGATAACCCAAACAAATTTTAGGTACTTCTCCGCATGATATTGACTTCAAACTTTGCATAAAATAAGATCAAGTTCATAAAAATCTAACGGTGAATTCACAGCTATCAATGTGTCCTGGGTTCGACACCAGTCGTCTCTACTATCAGTAACTGATCCGATTTTCAATAATTATTTTGAAACCTTTCCCAACAATATAGAAACTTGAAATTCGGCATGTAGTTAGATAACAAAGATATATTTCAAAATCATGTTTTAGATTTCTAAGATCGTCCTTGGTTGGAATCCAGAGAGGCATTTACATTCGTGAAAATCAGAACGTCTGTTGAGGCAGTTGTATCCAATATTTCTGCTTGAATTTTCACACATAGTTAGAGATGTTGATCTTCTATTGTGCTGCATAGTAAGCTCACCAGTAAGACCCGGGGTTCGATGCCAGACGATGAAATTTCATCGAATTTTAAGAAAAATTTCAATCCTTTTTGTTTTTCTTTTGAGGACCGTCCCAATATGATGCCAATATGAAATTAGTATTGCCGATCTGCTTGCAGTATGCAAGCTACATTTTACTATATATATGAACCTATATATATGAGCCTATATATATGAATATGATCAATCGAAAACATAAATGAGTTTTACGAAAATTATCCTGGGTTCGATGCTAGGTCGGGGCGAAAATCGGCCGTTTAAAAGGCATTGTGGCGATTTTAAAGATGTTTTTTGGACCTCTTTCCGAATGCATGGAAACTTGAAATTTGGCATGGGGTTAGAAATCATAAAAATATTTCATAATCAATTTTTTTGTATTCGCTTATGGTCCTTGGTTCGAATCCAGTGGGCCATTTGCACTCCACAATGCATTTCTTATGGGGATAACGGAAACAAATTTTAGGTACTTCCCGGCATGATATCGACTTCAAACCTTCTATGAAATAAGCTCAAGTCCTAGCAAGTCATTTTCTGCATTTACAGCTTCCAATACGTCCAGGGTTCGACACCAGGCGTCGCTACAATCAGTCACTGATCCAATTTTTAAGAATTATTTTGAACTTTTTCCCAATAATATTAAAACTAGAAATTCGGCATATATATAGAACATATACATACATTTCGAAAACATATTTTATATTTCCTAGATCGTCCTTGGTTCGAATCCAGAGAGCTTTTAATATTCGTGAAAAGTAGGTCTTCGTTTGAGGCAGTTGCAGCCAATATTTCTGCTTGAATTTTCACACGTATTTAGAGATTATGATCGACTGTTGTGCTGCATAGTAATTTCACCAAAAGGACCCGGGTTCGATGCCAGACGATTAAATTGAAGCGAATTTTAAGTATATTTTCAATCCATTATTTCCTTTCTGGGACCGTCCCGATAAAATGCCATTATGAAATTAGTGTTGTCGATCTGCTTGCAGTATGCAAGCTACAATTTACTCGTATGGCTATATAGCTACAAGTAAAATGTTTCTTGCATACTGCAAGCAGATCGGCAATACTAATTTCATATCGGCATCACATAGGGACGGTCCTTAATTTTTTCTTAAAATTCGCTGAAATTTCATCGTCTGGCATTGAACCCAGGTCATACTGGTAAAACTACTATGAAACACAATAGAAGATCACCATCTCTAACTTTGTGTGAAAATTCAAGCAGATATATTGGCTCCAACTGCCTCAAACGACGTCCTACTTTTCAATAATGTAAATAGCTCTCTGGATACGAACCAAGGACGATCTAGGAAATTTAAAAAAGGTTTTTGAAATGTATCTATGTTCTCTATCTATATGCCTAATTTCATGTTTTAATATTATTGGGAAGGGGTTTAAATTAATTCTTAAAAATCGGATAATTTACTGATTGTAGAGACGCCTGGCGTCGAACCCAGAAAATATTGGTAGCTGTGAATGCACAGTATGATTTATTAGGACTTCATCTTATTTCATTCAAATTTTGAAGTCGATATCATGCCGGGAAGTACCTAAAACGTTTTACTGTTATCTCCATAAGAAATGCATGGAGGAATGTAAATGGCCCTCTGGGATCGAACCAAGGACCATCAGCGAATATGTAAAATTTGATTATGAAATATATGTATGATCTCCAACCTCATGCCGAATTTCAAGTCCCCTTGCCATCGGGAAAAGGTCCAAAAAAAATCTTAAAAATTGCCACAATATATTTTAAACGGCCGATTTTTGCCTTGACCTAGCATCGAACCCAGGATATTTTTCGTAAAACTCATTTATGTTTTCGATAGATCATGACCATATATATCGGCTCCTTGAGTTTTAAGTCCCTACCTATCCGGCAAGTATTTCTAAAAAATTCCCGAAAATCAACGCAATGCATTTAAACGGGGAAAATCGGAACTTTGGGGCCCTCTGGAATCGAACCCGTGACACTGAGGTTCAAAATCGCAATTTTTCTGGCGGCTACACGTTATGGCCAATATGTCGTAAAAATTTCAAGTCAATGACGCTTGTGGTTTGGGCTGTGAGTTTGTATCCTCTCTATATATATATATCTATTATATATAGGTGCTTCTCCGGATTCATTCATATATACGAGTAAAATGTAGCTTGCATACTGCAAGCAGATCGACAACACTAATATCATGTCGGCATCATATCGGGAAGGCCGTAAAAAGAAAAAAAAAAAATGGATTGAAAATATTCTGATTATTCGATGCAATGTATTCGTCCGGCATCGAACCCGGGTCTTCCTGGTGATACTTACTATGCAGCACAATAGAAGATCACCATCTCTAACTATCTGTGAAAATTCAAGCAGAAATATTATCTGCAACTGCCTCAAACGACGTCCTACTTTTCCCTTATTTTTCTTATGAGAGAAATGTTAATGTCCTCTGGCATCGAACCCAGGAATAGTTCGGTCTTCTGAAAACTGTTTTCTTAAACCAGTTATAACCATACATCTTCCAGCCAAGCACGAACTTCCTATCATTTTGATAAGTGCATCAAAAAAATAATGAAATACTAACCCTATGTATTTTAAACGGGAGACATATTTACCACCCGGCATCGAACCCGGGTATTTCTGGTAAAACTTCCTATGCAACATTATAGAAGATTAATATTAATCTTTAACTATGTGCGAAAATTCAAGCAGATATATTGGCTGCAACTGCCTCAATCGAAGTCTTACTTTTCCCTTACATTCCTTAAGAGAGAAATGTTAATGTGCTCTGGCATCGAACCCAGGAATAGCACGGTCTTACGAAAATTTTTTTCTTAAACCAATTCTTACCTTACACTTTCCAGCTAAGCACTAACTTCCTATTATTTCGAGAAGTGCATCAAAAAAAATAATGAAAAAAAAAGGTCCCATGTATTTTAAAGGGCAGATCTTTGCATCGACCTAGCATCGAACCCAGGATATTTTTTGTAAAAGTCATTGATATTTTCGAAAGTCCAAGACCATAAGTATAGGCACCTTGAGTTTTATTCCTCTACCTATCCGGAAAGTATTTTTTTTTAATTCCCGAAAATCACGGCAATGCATTTAAACGGGAAAAATCGGGACTTTGGGGCCCTCTGGAATCAAACCCATGACACTGAGGTTCAAAATCGCAATTTTTCAGAAAGTTATACGTTATGTCCAATATGTCGTAAAAATTTGAAGCCATTGACGCTAGTGGTTTAGCCTGTGACTTTGTATCCTCTCTCTCTATATATATATATATATGAATATATGAATATATATATGATATATGAATGAATCCGGAGAAGCATCTATATATAATAGATATATACGAGTAAAATGTAGCTTGCATACTGCAAGCAGATCGACAACACTAATTTCATATCGGCATCATATCGGGACGGTCCTCAAAAGAAAAAAAAAAGAATTGAAAATATTCTTAAAATTTGCTACAATTTCATCGTCTGGGATCGAACCCGTGTCTTACTGGTGAACTTACTATGCAGCACAATAGAATATCACCATCTCTAACTATGTGTGAAAATTCAACCAAAAATATTGGCTACAACTGCCTCAAACTACGTTCTACTTTTCAATAATGTAAATGGCTCTCTGGATTCGTACCAAGGACGATCTAGGAAATTTAAAACATGTTTTTGAAATCTATCTATATTCTCTATTTATATACCTAATTTCATGTTTAAACATTATTGGGAAGGGGTTTAAATTAATTCTTAAAAATTGGCTAATTTACTGATTGTAGAGACGCCTGGTGTCGAACGCAGGAAATATTGGTAGCTGTGATTGCACAGTATGACTTATTAGGACTTCATCTTATTTCATACAAAGTTTGAAGTCGATATCATGCCGGGAAGTACCTAAAACCGTTTTCTGATATCTCCATAAGAAATGCATCGAGGAATGCAAATTACTCTCTGGGATCGAACCAAGGACCATCAGCGAATATAAAAAATTTGATAATGAATTGCTTTTGTAATCTCCAACTCCATGCCGAATATCAAGTTTCCATACCATCGGGAAGTGGTCCAAAAAAAATCATAAAAATCGCCACAATGCATTTTAAACGGCCGATTTTTGCCCCGACCTAGCATCGAACCATGGATATTTTCCGTAAAACTTATTTCTGTTTTCGATAGATCATGACCATATATAAAGGCTCCTTGAGTTTCGATTCTCTACCTATACGGTAAGTATATTTTAAAAATTCCCGAAAATCAAAGCAATGCATTTAAACGGGAAAAATCGGGACTTTGGGGCCCGCTGGAATCGAACCCATGACACTGAGGATCAAAGTCGCTTTTTTCCTGGGGGTTTCACGTTATGGCCAATATGTCATTAAAATTTCAGATCAATGACGCTTGTAGTTTAGGCTGTGAATTAGTATCCTATCTATCTATCTATCTATATAGGTATACGAGTAAAATGTAGCTTGCATACTGCAAGCAGATCGACAACACTAATTTCATATCGGCATCATATCGGACGGACATCAAAAGAAAAAAAAAATCAAAATATTCGTAGAATTCGCTGCAATTTAATCACCTGGCAGCGAACCCAGGTCTTCCTGGTGTACTTACTATGTAGCAAAATAGAAAATTACCATATCAAACTATGTGTGAAAATTCAAGCAAAACTATTAGGTGCAACTACCTCAAACGACGTCCTACTATTCACATACACTCCTTATTTGAGAAATTATAATGTGCTCTGGCATCGAACCCAGGAACAGCATGGTCTTATCTATTTTTTTTCTTAAACAAAGTGTTAATATACATCTTCCATCTAAGCAAGAGCTCCCTTACATATCGATAAATGCATAAAAAAATTATGAAAAGATACCCCATAGTACATTTACATTTACATTTACATTTACATTTAAACCCTGCAATCCGCCAGTGGCGCGTGGCAGGGGGTGTATGACACCAAAATACCTATCTAATCTGGAGAGCTATTTGCTTCTCTAATACTACGCGGAAAAAATGACCAAAAGTAGCTATCTGTCCTGGCAACTACTTCCCTGTATCGCTTTTTTGTTTTCTCTCGAAGGTCGCGTAGGTATATAACTGGGATGACAATATCTGTTATCTCCTCCCCGAAATCGGTAGAGATAAATTTATCAAAAAGCTTCCGTCGATATTCACGTCTTCTATCACTAAGAGAGTTCCAACCGAGGGATCCTAACATAGCCGAAACACTGCTGTCGAATCTGAAATCTCCCTTGACGAACCTTGCTGCTCTACGTTGAACCATCTCGAGATCGGAAATTAATCCTACTTCATGAGGATCCCAAACCGCACAGCAATACTCAAGTAGAGGTCGAATTAGGGAAAAGTACGCTATTTCTTTTACTCTCGGTGAACATCCCCTAAGGATTCTGCTGGCTAACCTTTGCATTCTATTCGCCTTTCCTACTACGCCTCGAATATGCTCTTTGAAGGAAATATCACTGCTGAGCGTAATTCCTAGATATTTATGATGCATCACGAGCTCCAAGGGATTTCCTGAAATTCTGTACGGTACGCAGGTAACGTTAGTGGATCGCGTGAAAGTCATGGTAACGCACTTCTTTACATTCAGCTCGAGCTGCCAATCACTACACCAACCCGAAATCATATTCAGATCGTTCTGCAAACTACCAATGTCATCTTCAGTTACGATCTCCCTATACACAACAGTATCATCAGCGAATAACCTAACCTTGCATTTAATATTATCCATAACATCGTTAATATATATTAGGAACAAAATTGGTCCTAATACACTTCCCTGTGGAACACCGGATGTGACGCGAACCTCATCAGATAAAATTCCGTCCAACGCAACTCGCTGCGATCTTTCCCCGAGAAACGACTTTATCCACTCAACAACTTTTCCGTTAATCCCGTAAGCCGTCAACTTGTGAATTAATTTTACATGCGATACTCGATCGAAAGCTTTTCTGAAATCTAGAAATATGGCGTCTGTTCTTATACCCTTATCAGCTGCTCTAACTACATCGTGGAGAAAAAGGGCTAACTGGGTATTACATGACCTACCTTTACGGAAACCGTGTTGACATTGACTAATTGCCCCCTTGTCACTTAGGAAACGCATTATTGAACTCGCTATAATGTGCTCGATAGTCTTACAAAATATTGACGTTAAAGATATCGGACGGTAATCTTCAGGTTTCGAGGAACGTCCTTTCTTAGGAATTGGAGTGATATGCGCTCTTCTCCACGACATTGGTACAACGCCTTCGTCCAAGGTTTTCCTATAGAATACGAAAAGAAGGGGAGCAAGCTCATTCGCCAGTGTTTGAATGACGAACGATGGTATACCTTCTGGTCCTGGCGCTTTTTTCTTGTCTACCTGCCGCAACAACTTTCTTATTCCATCCACCGATAACTCGATTGGTTCCATTTCTGAATCAACACGCACAGAAAATTCGTTCGCGCGTCCATCGTCTAAAGTAAAGCTTTCCTGGTAGTGTCGATTAATTAGATTTGCTTTCTCTAACGATTCAGTAACCATTAAACCCACGTCATTAACAAGGCTGGGTACTGAAGACTGACCTCCTCGAGATTCTCGGACATATGACCAAAATTCCTTCTGGTCACCTCCTAAAGACTCTAAAAGGGTTTTAGATCTATATTCCTGAAACTCATTCTTCGATTCGTCCTTAACCAATCTTCGCATCTCCGAATATTTTTGTCGCTCAAGATCAAAGTCTACTCCGATTTTCTCCAGCTTCTTCATCCGTGCGTGTAAAATCCTTTGCTTCCTATGCAACGCTCGCAACTTAGGTTTCATCCAACGCGGATCCTTACGCTCCCTAACGGTTTTAATTGGGACAAACCTAGCTAAACCTTCCCTTAATATTCGTAGGAATTCCATCCAGCCATCGTCAATAGTATTACCGCACAAAAAACTACAGAAATCTTCCCTCTTCGCATTAATATAATCCCTGAATTCTGAAAATCTCGCTTTGCGAAACATATAAACCTGCCGTGGTGGCTTGAGGGATTTTACTATTTCCGCTTTCATAACTGCAGTTAGGACATCGTGGTCTGAAATTCCAGCAATAATATTAAGATCATCGATCAAGTGAGGATGCGAAGTTGCTAATAAATCAAGTACACTACCTTGACCTTCGCGAATTTTCCTCGTAACCTTCTTATTAAGTTGATCTAAGGCGTGAAGCGAAAACGTATCTATCAATGTTTGCGATATAGTCTTCTCTCTACCGGTGTGCGAGCTCGATAAATTCTCCCAATCAATATGGGGAAGGTTAAAATCCCCTCCTACAACAATGATGGGATCCTTCACTTTCTTCCGAATATTCTCTAACGAATCAGCTAGTTGCTCTATACATCCGTTGTCGCCATCCGGAGGCCGATAAAAGGAACAAAAGAATACCTTCTTTCCACTCGGTCCAATAACCGAGCACCATACCATTTCGCATGTACCGTTCTCCAAGAAGTCAACGCACTGACTCTTTAAAGAATCCTTTACAGCGATAAACACCCCTCCACCTATTCTACAGAGTCGATCCTTACGATAAATAATATAATCCGGAGGAAATATCTCACCTGATGAAATATCTTCGCTTAACCAACTCTCGGTCCCTATTACGATATCCGCATCATTACTTCTCGTAAGATTAAGGAATTCTATCTGCTTTTTACGTATACTTCTGCAATTAACTACTATGATTTTTAAATCTCTCGCATTGTTCTTTAAGATTGAATTACTAGAGGCAAGTTCCTGTTTCCTTACGCAATTATTAGCTCGTTTCTTTGTTCTAAGCTCGCACCTATGCCCTTGCCCATTACTGTGGGTGTTAATCTCACAAATAAAACCCGAAACCTCATTTATCGTTAACCTAGTGTTGCAGTCTAACCTAAAAAAACACCCACATCCCTGAAAACCCGACCCGCTACCTTCTCCGCAGCCTCGGAAGTATAATGTACACCGGAGCGGTTAAGGGGAACCCTACACGAGTCAAGGAATAATAGTATTATATATGGGTGATATTTTTACCGCCCGGCATCGAACCCGGGTCTTTCAGGCAATACTTTCTATGCAGCACAAAAGAAAAACACCATCTCTAACCGCGTATGCAAATTCAAGCAGAAATATTGGTTACAACTGCCTCAAATGACGTCCTACTTTTCCTTTATATTCCTTATGAGAGAAACGTTATTGTGCTCTGGCTTCGAACCCAGGAACAGTACGGTCTTATGAAAATTTTTTTCTAAAACTTATTCGTACCATACATCTTCCAGCCAAGCACGAACATCCTATCATTTCGATAAGTGCATCTAAAAAAATAATGAAAAACGGCTCCCATGTATTTTAAAGGGCAGATCTTTGCATCGTCCTAGCATCGAACCCAGGATAACTTTTGTAAAAGTCATTGATGTTTTCGAAAGTCCAAGACCATAAATATAGGCACCTTGAGTTTTACTTCTCTACCTATCCGGAAAGTATTTTTTTTTAATTCCCGAAAATCACGGCAATGCATTCAAACGGGAAAAATCGGGACTTTGGGGCCCTCTGGAATCGAACCTATGACACTGAGGATCAAAGTCTCTTTTTTCCTGGGGGTTTCACGTTATGGCCAATATGTCATAAAAATTTCAGATCAATGACGCTTGTAGTTTAGGCTGTGAATTTGTATCCTATCTATCTATATAGGTATATATATGAATGAATCCGGAGAAGCATCTATATATAATAGATATATGAATGAATCCGGAGAAGCATCTTTATATCTATTATATACGAGTAAAATGTAGCTTGCATACTGCAAGCAGATCGGAAATACTAAATTGATATCGGCATCACATCGGGACGGTCCTCATAAGAAAAAAAAAGGATTGAAATTTTTCTTAAAATTCGCTGAAATTTCATCGTCTGGCATCGAACCCGGGTCTTACTGGTGAAATAACTATGCAGCAGAGTAGAAGACCACCATCTGTAACTACGTGTGAAAATTCAAGCAGAAATATTGGCTACAATTGCCTGAAAAGACGTTCTAATATACACGAAAGTAAATGGCTGTCTTGATTCGAACCAAGGACGATCTTGCAAAACTAAAAAATGTTTCTGAAAGTTATTTATGATTTCTATCTACATGCGGAATTACAAGTTTCTATATTATTGGGAAAGTTTTCAAAATAATTCCTAAAAATCGGATCAACTTCTGATTTCAGAGACACCTGGTGTCCAACCTGGGAAATATTGTGAGCTGTAAATGAATAGTTTGATTTGTAAAAATTTGTTCTTGAATCATGCAAAGTTTGAAGTCAATAGTGTGTCATGAAGTACCTAAATTTTGTTTCCGTTATCTCCATAAGAAATGCAATGAAAAGTGCCAATAGCTCTCTGGGATCGAACCAAGGACCATAAGCGAACATGAATAATATTATTATGAAATATATTCATGATATCTATCTACGTGCCGAGTTTCTAGTATCCATGTTATTGGGAAAGGATCCAAAAAAAATCTTCATATTCGCCGCAATGCATTTTAAACGGCCGATTTTTGCATCGTCCTAGCATCGAACCCAGGATATTTTCCCATAAAGTTATTTATGTTTTCGATAGATCATGACCATATATTTAGGCTCCATGAGTTTTGATTCTCTACCTATC
The DNA here is from genome assembly GCA_947579665.1 of Sympetrum striolatum. Classification (NCBI taxonomy): domain Eukaryota; kingdom Metazoa; phylum Arthropoda; class Insecta; order Odonata; family Libellulidae; genus Sympetrum; species Sympetrum striolatum. Next base: position 77,296,109 of record OX388351.1, read on the forward strand.
CGGGAAGTATTTTTTAATAATTCCCGAAAATCAAAGCAAAGCATTTAAACGGGAAAAATCGGGACTTTGGGGCCATCTAGAATCGAACCCATGACACTGAGGTTCAAAATCGCATTTTTTCTGGGGATTTCACGTTAGGGCCAATACGTCGTAAAAATTTCAAGTCAATCACGCTTTTGGTTTAGACTGTGAATTTGTATCCTATCTGGGTATCTGGGTATACATATGAATGAATCCGGAGAAGCATCTATATCTATTACGAGTAAAATGTAGCTTAAATACTGCAAGCAGATCGGCAATACTATTTCATATCGGCATCATATCGGGACGGTCCTCAATAGAAAAAAAAAGCATTGAAATTTTTCTAAAAATTCGCTGATTTTTCATCGTCTGGCATCGAACCCGGGTCTTTTCTGTGAACTTACTATGCAGCACAACAGAAGATCACCATCTCAAACTATGTGTGAAAATTCAAGCAGAAATATTGGCTACAACTGCCTGAAAAGACGTTGTAATTTTCACGAATGTAAATAGCTCTCGGGACTCGAACCAAGGACGATCTTGGAAATCTAAAAGGTGTTTCTGAGAATTATTTCTGATTTCTATCTATATGCCGAATTTCAAGTTTCTACATTATTGTGAAAGGTTTCAAAATAATTCCTTAAAATCGGATCAACTTCTGATTTCAGAGACACCTGGTGTCGAACCCAGGACATATTGTAAGCTGTAAATGCACATTTTGATTTGTGAAGACCTTCTCTTGTATCATGCAAAGTTTCAAGTCGATAGCATGCCGAAAAGTACCTAACATTTGTTTCCGTTATCTCCGTAAGAAATGCATTGAGGAATTTAAATGGCCCTCTGGGATAGAACCAAGGACCATCAGCGAATATGTAAAATTTGATTATGAAATATATTTATAATATCCTACCCCATGCCGAATTTCGAGTTTCCATGTTATCGGGAAAAAGTCCAAAAAAAATCTTAAAAATCGTCACAATGCATTTTAAACGGCCGATATTTGCCCCGTCCTAGCATCGAACCATGGACCATATTCAACGATGTCTTTATGATTAACGTTGGATATGCCCGGCTTCTAGCGATCCCTCGAATTTCAATTCTCTCCTATTCCGGGAAGTACCCCAAAAAAATTTTCGTAAATCCCCGCCATGTATTCTTATGGGGAAAATTGCGACTTTGGGGCCTTCTGGAATCGAACCCATGACACCGAGGTTCAAAGTCGGCTTTTTCCTGGTGGTTACACGTTATGGCCAATACTCCGTAAAAATTTCAGCTCAATCACTCTTGTGGTTTAGGCTGTGAGTTTGTATCCTCTCTATATATATATATATATGGATACATGAATGAATCCGGAGAAGCATCTATATATAATAGATAGATGCTTCTCCGGATTCATTCATATATACGAGTAAAATGTAGCTTGCATACTGCAAGCAGATCGACAACACTAATTTCATATCGGCATTATATTGGGACGGTCCTCAAAAGAAAAAAAAAAGATTTAATTTTTTCTTAAAATTCGCTGAAATGTCATCGTCTGGCATTGAACCCGGGTCTTACTGAAAACCTACTATGAAAAACAATAGAAGATCACCATCTCTAACTATGTGTGAAAATTCAAGCAGAAATATTGGCTACAACTGCCTCAAAAGACGCTCTAATGTTCACGATTGTAAATGGCTCTCGGGACTCGAACCAAGGACGATCTTGGAAATTTAAAAAAAGTTTCTGAAAGTTATTATTGATCTCAATCTATATGCCAAATTTCAAGTTTCTATATTATTGGGAAAGGTTTCAATATAATTCCTAAAATTCGGATCAACTTCTGATTGCAGAGACACCTTGTGTCGAACCCAGGACACATTGATAGCTATGAATGCATAGTTTGATTTGTTTAGACTGGTTCTTCCATCATGCTAAGTTTTAAGTCGATAGCATGCTGGGAAGTACCTTAAACTTGTTTCCGTTATCTCCATAAGAAATGCATTAAGGAATGTAAATGGCCCTCTGGGATCGAACCAAGGAACATCAGGGAAAACATAAAAATCGATTATGAAATATATATATGATATCTAACCCCATACCGAATTTCAAGTTTCCATGCCATCGGGAAAGGGTCCAAAAAAAATCTTAAAAATCGCCGCAATACATTTTAAACGGCAGATTTTTGCATCGACCTAGCATCGAACCCAGGATATTTTCCGTAAAACTCATTTATGTTTTCGATAGATCATGACCATATATAAAGGCTCCTAGAGTTTCAATTCTCTACCTATCCGGGAAGTATTTTTTTTTAATTCCCGAAAATCAAAGCAATGCATTTAAACGGGAAAAATCGGGACTTTGGAGCCCCCTGGAATCGAACCCATGACACTGAGGATCAAAATCGCAATTTTTCTGGAGGTTATACGTTATGGCCAATATGTCGTAAAAATTTCAGCTCAATCACTCTTGTGGTTTAGGCTGTGAGTTTGTATCCTATCTATCTATATAGGTATATATATGAATGAATCCGGAGAAGCATCTATATATAATAGATAGACGAGTAAAATGTTGCTTGCATACTGCAAGCACATCGATAACAAAAGTTTTTTGTCGGCATCACATAGAGTGAGTCCTCAAAAGAAAAATAAATGGAAGGGAAAATATTCTTAATTTCCGCTGCAATTTATCCGTCTGGCATCGAACCCAGGTCTTCCCGGTCATACTTACTATGCAGAACCATAGAAGATCACCATCTGTAACTATGTGTGAAAATTCAAGTAGAAATATTAACTGCAACTGCCTCAAACGACGTCCTACGTTACCCTTATATTCCTTATGAGAGAAATGCTAATGTGCTCTGGCATCGAACCCAGGAATAGTACGGTGTTATCTAAATTTTTTTCTAAAACCAATTCTTTTCATACATCTTACAGCCGAGTACGAACTTCCTATTATTTCGATAAGTGCATCAAAAAATAATGAAATACTAAACCAATGTATTTTAAACGGGAGACATATTTGCCGCCCGGCATCGAACCCGGATGTTTCTGGTAATTCTTCCTATGCAACATAATAGAAGATCACTATCTCTAACTATGTGTGAAGATTCGAGCAGAAATATTGGCTGCAACTGCCTCAAACGACGTCCTACTTTTCCCTTATATTCCTTATGAGAGAAATGTTAATGTGATCTGGAATCGAACCCAGGAATAGTACGGGCTTAAGAAATTTTTTTTCTTAAACCAATTCTTAATATATATCTTCTAGCTGAGCGAAAAGTTCCTTACTTTCCGGTAAGTGCATCAAAAAAATTAATGAAAAACTATCCCCATGCATTTTAAATGCGGGATTTTTGCATCATCCTAGCATCGAACCCAGGACGTTCTTATTAGTAATCATTAATGTTTATAATAGTTCTTGACCATATCTGTAAGCTCCTTGAATTTCAACTCTCTACTTTTCCGGGAAGTGCCTCAAAAAAATTTTCGAAAATATCCGCCATGTATTCTTATGGGGAAAATCGCGACTATGGGGCCTTCTGGAATCGAACCCATGACACTGAGGTTCAAAGTCGGCTTTTTCCTGGAGGTTACACGTTATGGCCATAACGTCGTAAAAATTTCAAGTCGGTGGCACTTGTGGAACATGGTTAGAATTTTGTCCCCTATATATATATAGGTATATCCGGAGAAACGTCTATCTATTATACGAGTAAAATGTTGCTTGCATACTGCAAGCAGATCGACAACACTAATTTCATATCGGCATTATATCGGGACGGTCCTCAAAAGAAAAAAAAAAGATTTAATTTTTTCTGAAAATTCGCTGAAATTTATCGTCTGGCATCAAACCCGGGTCTTACTGGTAAACCTACTATGAAACAAAATAGAAGATCACCATCTCTAACTATGTGTGAAAATTCAAGCTGAAATATTGGTTACAACTGCCTCAAAAGACGTTCTAATTTTTACGAATGTGAATGGCTCTAGGGACTCGAACCAAGGACGATCTTGGAAATCTAAAAAATGTTTTTGAAAGATATTTATGATCTCTATCTATATGCCGAATTTCAAGTTTCTATAATATAGAGAAAGGTTTCAAAATAATTCCTAAAAATCGGATCAACTTCTGATTGCAGAGACACCTGGTGTCGAACCCAGGACACATTGATAGCTGTGAATGCACTGTTTGATATGTATGGACTTGATCTTTCTATATGCAAAGTTTGAAATCGATATCGTGCCGGAAAGTACCTAAAATTTGTTTCCGTTATCTCCGTAAGAAATGCATTGAGGAATTCAAATGTCCCTCTGGGATCGAACCAAGGACCATCAGCGAATATGTAAAATTCGATTAAGATATGTTTTTATGGTGTCTAACCTCATACCGAATTTCAAGTTTCTATGCCATCGGAAAAGGATCCAAAAAAAATCTTAAAAATCGCCACAGTGCATTTTAAACGGCAGATTTTTGCCCCGACCTAGCATCGAACCAAGGATAATATTCGTAGATGTCTTTATGGTTTCCTTTAGATATGCGCGGCATCTAGCGATCCCTCGAGTTTCAACTCTCTCCTTTTCCGGGAAGTGCCTCAAAAAAGTTTTCGAAAATCCCCGCCATGTAATCTTATGGGGAAAATCGCGACTTTGGGGCCTTCTGGAATCGAACCCATGACACTGAGGTTCAAAGTCGGCTTTTTCCTGGAGGTTGCACGTTATGGCCAATTTGTCGTAAAAATTTCAAGGCATTGGCACTTGTGGAACATGGTTAGAATTTTGATCCCCTATATATATATAGGTATATCCGGAGAAAAGTCTATATATCTATTACGAGTAAAATGTTGCTTGCATACTGCAAGCAGATCTACAACACTATTTGTATGTCGGCATCATATCGGGACGGCCATCAAAAGAAAAAAGTGGATTGAAATTTTTCTTAAAGTTCGCTGAAATTCCATCGTCTGGCATTGAACCCGGGTCTTACTGGTGAACCTACTATGAAACACAATAGAACATCACTATCTCTAACTATGTGTGAAAATTCAAGCAGAAATATGGGCTACAACTGCCTCAAAAGACGTTCTAATTTTCACGAATTTAAATGGCTCTCTGGATTCGAACCAAGGACGATCTTGGAAATCTAAAACATGTTTCTGAAAGTTATTTAAGATCTCTATCTATATGCCGAATTTGAAGTTTCTATATTATTGGGAAAGGGTTCAAAATAGTTCCTAAAAATTGAATCAATTACTGATTGTAGGGACCCCTGGTGTCGAACCCAGGACCTACTGGCAGCTGTGAAAACACATTATGACTTGGTTTGACCTGATCTTATTAAATGCAAAGTTTGAAGTCAACAACTTGCTAGGAAGTGCCTAAAATTTGCTTCCGTAATCTCCATAAGAAATGCATTGTAGGATGTAAATGGCCCTCTGGGATCGAACCAAGGACCATCTGCGAGTTCTAAAATTTTATTATGAAATATATTTATGATATATATCCACGTGCCAAGTTTCAAGTTTCCAAGTCATCTGTAAGTAATTAAAAAAAATACTAAAAAATCGCAATGTAAATTAAACGGGAGAATATTTGCCCTGGCCTAGCATCGAACCAAGGATAATATATGTAGATGTCTTTGTGGTTCCCTTTAGATATACACGGCATCTAGCGATGTCTTGAATTTCAACTCTCAACTCTTCCGGGAAGTGCCTCAAAAAATATTTCGAAAATCCCCGCCATGTAATCTTATGGGGAAAATCGCGACTTTGGGGCCTTCTGGAGTCGAACCCAGGACACTGAGGTTCAAAGTCGGATTTTTTCTGGAGGTTACACGTCATGGCCATAACGTCGTAAAAATTTCAAGTCGGTGGCACTTGTGGAACATGGTTAGACTTTTGATCCCCTATATATAACTTATAGGTATATCCGGAGAAGCGTCTATATATCTATTATACGAGTAAAATGTAGCTTGCATACTGCAAGCAGATCGACAACACTAATTTCATGTCAACATTATATCGGGACGGGCCTCAAAAGAAAAAAAAAGGATTGAAAATATTCTTAAAATTCGCTGCAATTTAATCGTCAGGCATCGAACCCGGGTCTTGGCTCCAACTGCCTCAAACGACGTCCCACTTTTCAATAAGGTAAATGTCTCTCTGGATTCGAACCAAGAACGATCTAGGAAATCTAAAACATGTTTTTGAGAGGTATCAATGTTCTCTATCTATCTATCTATATGCCTAATTTCATGTTTTAATATTATTAGGAAGGGGTTTAAATTAATTCTTAAAAATCGGATAATTTACTGATTGTAGAGACGCCTGGTGTCGAACCCAGGAAATATTGGAAATAGTGAATGCACAGTATAACTTATTAGAACTTCATCTTATTTCATACAAAGTTTGAAGTCGATATCATGCCAGAAAGTGCCTAAATTTTGTTTCCTTTACCTCCGTAAGAAATACATTGAGAAGTGCAAATGGCTCTCTGGGATCGAACGAAGGACCATCAGCGAATATGTTAAATTTGATTATGAAATATGTTTATGATTTTCAACTCCATGCTGAATTTCAAGTTTCGACGCCATCGGGAAGTGGTTCAAAAAAATCTTAAAAGCCGCCACAATGCATTTTAAACGGACGATTTTTTCCGCGACCTAGCATCGAACCCAGGATATTTTCCGTAAAACTCATTTTAAGTTTTCGATAGATCATGAGTATATATAAAGGCTCCTAGAGTTTCGATTTTCTACCTATCCGGGAAGTATTTTTTAAAAATTCCCGAAAATCAAAGCAATGCATTTAAACGGGAAAAATCGGGACTTTGGGGCCCTCTGGAATCGAACCCATGACACTGAGGTTCAAAATTGGAGTCAATCAATTTATATTTATGTGTATATATATATATATATATATATATATATATGTATATATATATATATATATATATATATATATATATATATATATATATATATATATATATATATTTTTATGGTATCTAACCTCATACCGAATTTCAAGTTTCTATGCCATCGGAAAAGGGTCCAAAAAAATCTTAAAAATCGCTACAATGCATTTTAAACGGCCGATTTTTGCCCCGACCTAGCATCGAACCAAGGATAATAATCGTAGATGTCTTTATGGTTTCCTTTAGATATGCACGGCATCTAGCGATCCCTTGAATTTCAAATATCTCCTATTCCGGGAAGTTCCTCAAAAAAATTTTCGAAAATCCCCGCCATGTATTCTTATGGAGAAAATCGCGACTTTGGGGCCTTCTGGAATCGAACCCATGACACCGAGGTTCAAATTCGGCTTTTTCCTGGAGGTTACACGTCATGGCCATAACGTCGTAAAAATTTCAAGTCGGTGGCCCTTGTGGAACATGGTTAGACTTTTGATCCCCTATATATATATATATATATAACTTATAGGTATATCCGGAGAAGCGTCCATATCTATTTAGATATAGACGCTTCTCCGGATATACCTATATATATACGAGTAAAATGTAGCTTGCATACTGCAAGCAGATCGACAACACTATTTTCATGTCGGTATCATATCCGGACGGCCATCAAAAGAAAAAAATGGATTGAAATTTTTCTTAAAATTTGCCTATATTCCATCGTCTGGCATCGAACCCGGGTCTTTACTGTGAACTTACTATGCAGCACAATAGAACATCACCATCTCTAACTATGTTTGAAAATTCAAGCAGAAATATGGGCTAAAACTTCCTCAAAAGGCGTTCTAATTTTCACGAATTTAAATGGCTCTCTGGATTCGAACCAAGGACGATCTTGGAAATCTAAAAAATGTTTCTGAAAGTTATTTATGATCTCTATGTATATGCCGAATTTCAAGTTTCTATATTATTGGCAAAGGTTTCAAAATAATTCCTAAAAATCGGATCAACTTGTGATTGCAGAGACACCTGGTGTCGAACCCAGGACACTTTGATAGCTGTGAATGCACTGTTTGATTTGTATGGACTTGATCTTTCTTAGTGCAAAGTTTGAAGTCGATATCGTGCCGGGAAGTACCTAAAATTTGTTTCCGTTATCTCCGTAAGAAAAGCATTGGGAAGTGCAAATGGTCCTCTGGGATCGAACCAAGGACCATAAGCTAATATGTAAAATTCGATTATGAAATAAATTCATGATATCTATCGACGTGCCGAGTTTCAATAATCCATGTTATCGGGAAAGGATCCAAAAAAAATCTTAAAAATCGCCGCAATGCATTTTAAACGGCCGATTTTTGCCCCGGCCTAGCATCGAACCAAGGACAATATTCGAAGATGTCTTTCCGATTTTCGTTGGATATGCACGGCTTCTAGCGGTCCCTCGAATTTCAATTCTCTCCTTTTCCGGAAAGGGCCTCAAAAAAATTTTGGAAAATCCCCGCCATGTATTCTTATGGGGAAAATCGCGACTTTGGGGCCTTCTGGAATCGAACCCATGGCACCGAGGTTCAAAATCACATTTTTTCTGGCGGTTACACGTTATGGCCAATACGTCGTAAAAATTTCAAGTCAATCACGCTTGTGGTTTAGGCTGTGAATTAGTATCCTATCCTATCTAGGTATATACATGAATGAATCCGGAGAAGCATCTATATCTATTAAATACGAGTAAAATGTAGCTTGCATACTGCAAGCAGATCGACAAAACTAATTTCATGTAAGCATCATATCGGGACGGCCCTCAAAAGAAAAAAAAAAAGGGATTGAAAATATTCTTAAAATTCGCTGCAAATTAATTGTCTGGCATCGAACCAAGGCCTTCCTGAAGAACCTACTATGCAGCACAACAGAAAATCACCATCTCTTACTATGTGTGAAAATTCAAGCAGAAATATTGGCTCCAACTCCCTCAAACGACGTCCTTCTTTTCAATAATGTAAATGGCTCTCTGGATTCGAACCAAGGACGATCTAGGAAATCTAAAACATGTTTTTAAAATGTCTCTTTTTTTCTCTATCTATATGAGTAATTACATTTTTTAATATTATTGGGAAGGGGTTTAAATTAATTCTTAAATATCGGATATTTTACTGATTGTAGAGACGCCTGGTGTCGAACCCAGGACATATTGGTAGCTGTGACTGCACAGTATGACTTATTAGGACTTCATCTTATTTCATACAAAGTTTGAAGTCGATATCATGCCGGGAAGTACCTAAAACTTTTTCTTTTATCTCCATAAGAAATGCATTGAGGAATGTAAATGGCTCTCTGGGATCGAACCAAGGACCATCAGCAAATTTGTAAAATTTGATTATTATATATATTTATGATATCTAAACCCATGCCGAATTTCAAGTTTCCATGCCATCGGGAAAGGGTCCAAAAAAAATCTTAAAAATCGCCACAATGCATTTTAAACGGCCAATTTTTGCCTCGACCTAGCATCGAACCCAGGATATTTTCAGTAAAACTCATTTATATTTTCGATAGATCATGACCATATATATCGGCTCCTTGAGTTTAAAGTCCCTACCTATCCGGCAAGTATTTTTTTTAAATTCCCGAATATCAAAGCAATGCATTTAAAAGGGAAAAATCGGGACTTTGGGGCCCTCTGGAATCGAACCCATGACACTGAGGTTCAAAATCGCAATTTTTCTGGCGGTTACACGTTATGGCCAATATGTCGTAAAAATTTCAAGTCAATGACGCTTGTGGTTTAGGCTGTGAATTTGTATCCTCTCTATATATATATATGATATATGAATGAATCCGGAGAAGCATCTATATATAATAGATATATATATATACGAGTAAAATGTAGCTTGCATACTGCAAGCAGATCGACAACACTAATTTCATATCGGCATCATATCTGGACGGACATCAAAAGAAAAAAAAAATTCAAAATATTCGTAGAATTCGCTGCAATTTAATCACCTGGCAGCGAACCCCGGTCTTCCTGGTGTACTTACTATGCAGCAAAATAGAAAATTACCATATCAAACTATGTGTGAAAATTCAAGCAAAACTATTAGGTGCAACTACCTCAAACGACGTCCTACTATTCACATACACTCCTTATTTGAGAAATCATAATGTGCTCTGGCATCGAACCCAGGAACAGCATGGTCTTATCTATTTTTTTTCTTAAACAAAGTGTTAATATACATCTTCCATCTAAGCAAGAGCTCCCTTACATATCGATAAATGCATAAAAAAATTATGAAAAGATACCCCATAGTATTATATATGGGTGATATTTTTACCGCCCGGCATCGAACCCGGGTCTTTCAGGCAATACTTTCTATGCAGCACAAAAGAAAAACACCATCTCTAACCGCGTATGCAAATTCAAGCAGAAATATTGGTTACAACTGCCTCAAATGACGTCCTACTTTTCCTTTATATTCCTTATGAGAGAAACGTTATTGTGCTCTGGCTTCGAACCCAGGAACAGTACGGTCTTATGAAAATTTTTTTCTAAAACTTATTCGTACCATACATCTTCCAGCCAAGCACGAACATCCTATCATTTCGATAAGTGCATCTAAAAAAATAATGAAAAACGGCTCCCGTGTATTTTAAAGGGCAGATCTTTGCATCGTCCTAGCATCGAACCCAGGATAACTGTTGTAAAAGTCATTGATGTTTTCGAAAGTCCAAGACCATAAATATAGGCACCTTGAGTTTTACTTCTCTACCTATCCGGAAAGTATTTTTTTTTAATTCCCGAAAATCACGGCAATGCATTCAAACGGGAAAAATCGGGACTTTGGGGCCTTCTGGAATCGAACCTATGACACTGAGGATCAAAGTCTCTTTTTTCCTGTGGGTTTCACGTTATGGCCAATATGTCATAAAAATTTCAGATCAATGACGCTTGTAGTTTAGGCTGTGAATTTGTATCCTATCTATCTATCTATCTATATAGGTATACGAGTAAAATGTTGCTTGCATACTGCAAGCAGATCGATAACACTATTTTCATGTCGACATCATATCGGGACGGCCATCAAAAGAAAAAATGGATTGAAATTTTTCTTAAAATTCACTGAAATTCCATCGTCTGGCATCGAACCCGGGTCTTTACTGTTGAACTTACTATGCAGCACAATAGAACATTGGCATCTCTATCTATGTGTGAAAATTCAAGCAGAAATATGGGCTACAATTGCCTCAAAAGACGTTCTACTTTTCAATAAAGTAAATGGCTCTCTGGATTCGAACCAAGGACGATCTTGGAAATCTAAAAAATGTTTCTGAAAGTTGTTTATGATCTCTATCTACATGGCGGATTTCAAGTTTCTATATTGTTGGTAAAAGGTTAAAAATAATTATTGAAAATCGGATCAGTTACTGATATTAGAGACGCCTGGTGTCGAACCCAGGACACATTGACAGCTGGGAATGCACACTTCGATTTGTATACAATTAATCTTTCTTAGTGCAAAGTTTGAAGTCTTTATCGTGCCGGGAAGTACCTATAATTTGCTTCCGTTATCTCCGTAAGAAATGCATTGAGGAATTTAAATGGCCCTCTGGGATCGAACCAAGGACCATCAGCGAATATGTAAAAATTGATCCTGAAATTTATTATTGATCTCCAACTCCATGCCGAATTTCAAGTTTCCATGCCATCGCGAAAGGGTCCAAAAAAAATCATAAAAATCGCCACAATGCATTTTAAACGGCCGATTTTTGCCCCGACCTAGCATCGAACCAAGGATAATATTCGTAGATGTCTTTATGGTTTCCTTTAGATATGCACGGCATATAGCGATCCCTTGAATTTCAAATCCCTCCTTTTCTGGGAAATGCCTCAAAAGAATTTTCGAAAATCCCCGCCATGTATTCTTATGGACAAAATCGCGACTTTGGGGCCTTCTGGAATCGAACCCATGACACTGAGGTTCAAAATCTCATTTTTTCTGGTGGTTACACGTAATGACCAATACGTCGGAAAAATTTCAATTCGATGACGCTTCTAGTTTAGGCTGTGAATTAGTATCCTATCTATCTATCTATCTATCTATCTATCTATCTATCTATATCCTTGAATGAATCCGGAGAAGCATCTATATTTAATAGATAGATGCTTCTCCGGATTCATTCAAGGATATAGATAGATAGATAGATAGATAGATAGATAGATAGATAGGATACTAATTCACAGCCTAAACTATAAGCGTCATCTACTTGAAATTTTTACGACGTATTGGCCATAACGTATAACCGCCAGAAAAATTGCGGTTTTGAACCTCAGTGTCATGGGTTCGATTCCAGAAGTCCCCAAAGTCGCGATTTTCCCCATAAGAATACATGGCGGGGATTTCCGAAAAAAATTTTGAGGCACTTCCCGGAAAAGGAGAGAGTTGAAATTCGAGGGATCGCTAGAAGCCCTGCATATCCAACGAAAATTAAAAAGACATCGCCGAATATGGTCCATGGTTCGATGCTAGGTCGGGGCAAAAATCGGCCGTTTAAAATGCATTGTGGCGATTTTTAAGATTTTTTTTGGACCCTTTTCCGATGGCATAGAAACTTGAAATTTGGTATGAGGTTAGACACCATAAAAATATATCATAATCAAATTTTACATATTCGCTGATGGTCCTTGGTTCGATCCCAGAGGGACATTTAAATTCCTCAATGCATTTCTTACGGAGATAACGGAAACACATTTTAGGTACTTCCCGGCACGATATCGACTTCAAACTTTGCATATAGAAAGATCAAGTCCATACAAATCAAACAGTGCATTCACAGCTACCAATGTTTCCTGGTTTCACCACCAGGCGTCTCTACAATCAGTAAATGATCCGCTTTTTAAGAATATTTTGGAACCATTTCCCAATTATATAGAAACTTGAAATTCAGCATACAGATAGAGATTATAGATACATTTCAGGAACATTTTCTAGATTCCCAAGATCGTCCTTGGTTCGAATCCAGAGAGCCATTAAAATTCGTGAAAATTAAAACGTCTTTTGAGGCAGTTGTAGCCCATATTTCTGCTTGAATTTTCACACATAGCTAGAGATGGTGATGTTCTATTGTGCTGCATAGTAAGTTCACAATAAAGACCCGGGTTCGATGCCAGACGATGGAATTTCAGCGAATTTTAAGAAAAATTTCAATCCATTTTTTCTTTTGATGGCCGTCCGGATATGATGCCGACATGAAAATAGTGTTGCCGATCTGCTTGCAGTATGCAAGCAACATTTTGCTCGTATAATAGATAGATGCTTCTCCGGATTCACTCATGATATACCCAGATACCCAGATAGGATACTAATTCACAGGCTAAACTACTGGCGTCATTGACTCGAAATTTTTACCACGTATTGGCCATAACTTGAAACCCCCAGGAAAAAAGCGACTTTGATCCTCGGTATCATGGGTTCGATTCCAGAAGGCCCCAAAGTCGCGATTTTCCCCATAAGATTACATGGCTGGGAATTTCGAAAATTTATTTGAGGCACTTCCCAGAAAAGGAGAGAAGTGAAACTCGAGGGATCGCTAGATGCCCCCCATATCAAAAGAAAACCATAAAGATATCTACGAATATTATCCTAGGTTCGATGCTAGGACGGGGCAAAAGTCGGCCGTTTAAAATGCATTGCGGCGATTTTTAAGTTTTTTTTTGAACCCTTTTCCGATGGCATAGAAACTTGAAATTCGGCATGACGTTAGATATCATAATTATATTTCATAATCAAATTTTTATATTCCCTTATGGTCCTTGGTTCGATCCCAGAGGGCCATTTACATTCCTCAATGCATTTCTTATGGAGATTACGGAAACACATTTTAGGTGCTTCCCGATATTATATCTACTTGAAACTTTGCATAAGATATGATCAAGTCATTACTAATCAAACTGTGAATTCACAGATACCAATGTTTCCTGGTTTTACCACCAGGCGTCTCTACAATCAGTAAATGATCCGATTTTAAGAATTTTTTGGAACCATTTCCCAATTATATAGAAACTTGAAATTCAGTATATAGATAGAGATCATAAATAACTTTCAGAAACATTTTTTAGATTTCCAAGATCGTCCTTGGTTCGAATCCAGAAAGCCATTTAAATTCGTGAAAATTAGAACGTCTTTTGAGGCAGTTGTAGCCCATATTTCTGCTTGAATTTTCACACATCGTTAGAGATGGTGATGTTCTATTGTGCTGCATAATAGTTTCACAGTAAAGACCCGGGTTCGATGCCAGACGATGGAATTTAGGCAAATTTTAAGAAAAATTTCAATCTTTTTTTTTCTTTTGATGGCCGTCCGGATATGATGCCGACATGAAAATAGTGTTGCCGATCTGCTTGCAGTATGCAAGCAACATTTTACTCGTATATATATATGAATATCTATTATATATAGATACTTCTCCGGATTCATTCATGATATACCCAGATACCCAGATACCCAGATACCCAGATAGGATACTAATTCACAGGCTAAACTACTGGCGTCATTGACTCGAAATTTTTACCACGTATTGGCCATAACGTGAAACCCCCAGGAAAAAAGGGACTTTGATCCTCAGTGTCATAGGTTCGATTCCAGAGGGGCCCAAAGTCCCGATTTTTCCCGTTTAAATGCATTGCCGTGATTTTCGGGAATTAAAAAAAAATACTTTCCGGATAGATAGAGAAATAAAACTCAAGGAGCCTATATATATGGTAATGATCTATCGAAATCATAAATGAGTTTTACGAAAAATATCCTTAGTTCGATGCTAGGTCGAGGCAAAAATCGGCCGTTTAAAAAGCATTGTGGCGATTTTTTTGATTTTTTTTGGATCCTTTCCCGATGGCATGGATACTTGAAATTCGGCATGAGGTTGGAGATCATAAATTTATTTCATAATCAAATTTTTTGTATCCGCTGATAGTCCTTGGTTCGATCCCAGAGGGCCATTTACATTCCTCAATTCATTTCTTATGGAGATAACGGAGACAAATTTTAGGTACTTCCCGGCATGATATCGATTTCAAACTTAGCAGAAAATAAGATCAAGTCCTTTCAAATCATACTGTGCATTCACAGCGTAAATATATTTCCTGGGTTCGACACCAGGCGTCTCTTATATCAGTAGTTGATCCGATTTTTAATAATTATTTTGAGCCCTATCCCAATAATATAGAAACTTGAAATTCGGCAAATAGATAGAGATCATAAATAACTTTCATGAACATGTTTTAGATTTCCAAGATCGTCCTTGGTTCGAATCCCGAGCGCCATTTACATTCCTGAAAAGTAGAACGTCGTTTGAGGCAGTTGTAGCCAATATTTCTGCTTGAATTTTCACACATAGTAAGAGATGGTGATTTTCTGTTGTGCTACATAGTAAGCTTACCAGGAAGACCCGGGTTCGATGCCAGACAATTAAATTGCAGCGAATTTTAAGAATATTTTCAATACCTTTTTTTTCTTTTGAGGGCCGTCCCGATATGAAGCCGACATGAAATTATTGTTGTCGATCTGCTTGCAGTATGCAAGCTACATTTTACTCGTATGATATATGAATGAATCCGGAGAAGCATCTATATATAATAGATATATATATAGAGAGAGGATACAAACTCACAGCCTAAACCACAAGAGTGATTAAGCTGAAATTTTTACGGCGCATTGGCCATAACGTTTAACCACCAGAAAAATTGCGATTTTGATCCTCAGTGTCATGGGTTCAATTCCAGAGTGCCCCAAAGTCCCGATTTTTCCCGTTTAAATGCATTGCTTAGATTTTCGGGAATTTTTAAAATATACTTCCCGGATAGGTAGAGAATCGAAACTCTAGGAGCCTTTATATATGATCATGATCTATCGAAAACATAAATGAGTTTTACGGAAAATAACCTGGGTTCGATGCTAGGTCAAGGCAAAAATCGGCCGTTTAAAATGCATTGTGGCGATTTTTAAGATTTTTTTTTTATCCTTTCCCGATATCATAGATACGTGAAACTCGGCACGTGGATCGATATCATAAATTTATTTCATAATCGAATTTAGCATGTTCGCTGATGGTTCTTGGTTCGATCCCAGGGGGACATTTCTACTTCTCAATGCATTTCTTACGGAGATAACGGAAACAAAATTAAGGTACTTCCCGGCATGCTATCGACTTCAAACTTTGCATTATATAAAGGCAAGTCTTTATAAATCAAACTGTGCATTCACGGCTTACAATATTCCCTGGGTTCGAAACCAGGTGTCTCTGAAATCAGAAGTAAATCCGATTTTTAGGAATTATTTTGAAACCATTGCCAATAATATAGAAACATCAAATTTGGCATATAGATAGAGATCATAAATAACTTTCAGAAACATTCTTTAGATTTCCATGATCGTCCTTGGTTCGAATCCAGAGAGCCATTTAAATCGTTAAAATTAGAACGTCTTTTGAGGCAGTTGTAGCCCATATTTCTGCTTGAATTTTCAATCATAGTTAGAGATGGTGATGTTCTATTGTGCTGCATAGTAAGTTCACAGTAAAGACCCGGGTTCGATGCCAGACGATGGAATTTCAGCGAATATTAAGAAAAATTTCAATGCATTTTAATCTTTTGATGGCCGTCCCGATATGATGCCGACATGAAAATAGTGTTGTCGATCTGCTTGCAGTATGCAAGCAACATTCAACTCGTATATATATCTATTATATATAGATGCTTCTCCGGATTCATTCATGTATCTATTATATATAGATGCTTCTCCGGATTCATTCATATATCATATATATATATAGAGAGGATACAAATTCACAGCCTAAACCACAAGCGTCATTGACTTGAAATTTTTACGACATATTGGCCATAAAGTGTAACCGCCAGAAAAATTGCGATATTGAACCTCAGTGTCATGGGTTCGATTCCAGAGGGCCCCAAAGTCCCGATTTTTCCCGTTTAAATGCATTGCTTTGATTTTCGGGAATTAAAATAAAATACTTCCCGGATAGGTAGAGAATCAAAACTCAAGGAGCCTATATATATGAACATAATCTATCGAAACCATAAAGGAGTTTTACGGAAAATATCCCGGGTTCGATTGTAGGTCGGGGCAAAAATCGGCCGTTTAAAATGTATTGTGGCGATTTTTAGGATTTTTTTTTCACCCTTTTCCGAATGCATGGAAACTTGAAATTTGGCATGGGGTTAGAAATCATAAATATATTTCATAATCAAATTTTACATATTCGCTGATGGTCCTTGGTTCGATCCCAGAGGGCCATTTGCACTCCACAATGCATTTCTTATGGGGATAACGGAAACACATTTTAGGTACTTCCCGGTATGATATCGACTTCAAACTTTGTATGAAATTAGATCAGGTCCTATCAAGTCATTTTGTGCATTAATAGCTTCCAATACGTCCAGGGTTCGACACCAGGCGTCTCTACAATCAGTCACTGATCCGATTTTTAAGAATTATTTTGAACCCTTTCCCAATAATATTAAAACTTGAAATTCAGCATATATATAGAACTTATAGATACATTTCGAAAACATATTTCCTAGATCGTCCTTGGTTCGAATCCAGAGAGCTATTAACATTCGTGAAAAGAAGGTCTTCGTTTGAGGCAGTTGCAGCCAATATTTCTGCTTGAATTTTCACACGTATTTAGAGAAGATGATCTTCTGATGTGCTGCATAGAAAATTCACCAAAAAGACCCGGGTTCGATGACAGACGATTAAATTGAAGCGAATTTTAAGAATATTTTCAATCCTTTTTTTCCTTTCCGGGACCGTCTCGATATGATGCCGACATGAAATTAGTGTTGTCAATCTGCTTGCAGTATGCAAGCTGCATTTTACTCGTATACCTATATAGATAGATAGATAGATAGGATACTAATTCACAGCCTAAACCACTAGCGTGATTGACTTGAAATTTTTACGACGTATTGGCCATAACGTGTAACCGCCAGAAAAAATGTGATTTTGAACCTCGGTACCATGGGTTCGATTCCAGAAGGCCCCAAAGTCGCGATTTTCCCCTTAAGAATTCATGGCGGGGATTTTCCAAAATTTTTTTGAGGCCCTTTCCGGAAAAGGAGAGAATTGAAATTCGAGGGACCGCAAGAAGCCGTGCATATCCAACGAAAATCAAAAAGACATCTTCGAATTTTGTCCATGGTTCGATGCTAGGTCGGTGCAAAAATTGGCCGTTTAAAATGTATTGCGGCGATTTTTAAGATTTTTTTTGGATCCTTTCCCGATAACATGGATACTTGAAACTCTGCACGTCGATGGATATCATGAATATATATCATAATCAAATTTTAGATGTTCGCTGATGGTCCTTGGTTCGATCCCAGAGGGCCATTTGCACTTCTCAATGCATTTCTTACGGAGATAACGGAAACAAAATTAAGGTACTTCCCGGCATGCTATCGACATCAAACTATGCATGATAGAAAAGCCAGTCCTTACAAATCAAACTTTGCATTCACAGCTTACAGTATTTCCTGGCTTCGACACCAGGTGTCTCTGCATTCAGAAATTGATCCGATTTTTAGGAATTATTTTCAAACCTTTCCCAACAATATAGAAACTTGAAATTTGGCATATAGATAGAGATCATAAATTACTTTTAGAAACATGTTTTAGATTTCCAAGATCGTCCTTGGTTCGAATCCAGAGAGCCATTTGCATTCGTGAAAATTAAAACGTCTTTTGAGGCAGTTGTAGCCAAATATTTCTGCTTGAATTTTCACACATAGTTAGAATCGGTGATCTTCTATTGTGCTGCATAGTAAGTTCACCAGAGAGACCCGGGTTCATTGCCAGACGATGAAATTTCAGCGAATTTGAAGAAATATTTCAATCCTTTTTTTTTCTATTAAGGACCGACCCGATATGATGCCGATATAAAATTAGTGTTGTCGATCTGCTTGCAGTATGCAAGCTACATTTTACTCGTAATAGATATATAGATGCTTCTCCGGATTCATTCATATATATACATTCATTCACTGATGGTCCTTGGTTCGATCCCAGAGAGCCATTTGCATTCCTCAATGCATTTCTTATGGAGATAAAAGAAAAATGTTTTAGGTACTTCCCGGCATGATATCGACTTCAAACTTTGTAAGAAATAAATTGAAGTCCTAATAAGTCATACTGTGCATTCACAGCTATCAATGTGTCCTGGGTTCGACACCAGGTGTCTCTGCAATCAGAAGTTGATCCGATTTTTAGGAATTATTTTGAAACTTTTGCCAATAATATAGAAACTTCAAATTCGGCATATTCATAGAAATCATGAATGACTTTCAGAAACATTTTTTAGATATCCAAGATCGTCCTTGGTTCGAATCCAGGGATCCATTTAAATTCGTGAAAACTAGAACGTCTTTTGAGGCAGTTGTAGCCCATATTTCTGCTTGAATTTTCACACTTAGTTAGAGATGATGATATTCAATTGTGGTGCATAGTAAGTTGAACAGTAAGACCCGGGTTCGATGCCAGACAATGAAATTTCAGCGAATTTTTAGAAAAATTTCAATCTTTTTTTCTCTCAAGGACGGTCCCGATATGATGCCGACATGAAATTAGTATTGCCGATCTGCTTGCAGTATGCAAGCGACATTTTACTCGTATAAAAGATATATATACATTCATAGGGGATCAAAATTCTAACCATGTTCCACAAGTGCCACCGACTTGAAATTTTTACGACGTATTGGCCATAACGTGTAACCTCCAGGAAAAAGCCGACTTTGAATCTCGGTGTCATGGGTTCGATTCCAGTAAGGCCCCAAAGTCGCGATTTTCCCCATAAGGATACATGGTGGCGATTTTCAAAATTTTTTAAATAATACTTCCCGGACAGGTAGAGAATCGAAATTCAAGGAGCTTACAGATATGGTCAAGAACTAATACAAACATTAATGAATACTAATGAGAAAGTCCTGGGTTCGATGCTAGGACGATGCAAAAATCCCGCTTTTGAAATGCATGGGGATAGTTTTTAATTAATTTTTTTGATGCACTTACCGAAATGTAAGGAACTTTTCGCTCGGCTAGAAGATATATATTAAGAAATGGTTTAAGAAAAAAATTTCTTAAGCCCGTACTATTCCTGGGTTCGATGCCAGAGCACATTAACATTTCTCTCATAAGGAATATAAGGGAAAAGTAAGTCGTCGTTTGAGGCAGTTGCAGCCAATATTTCTGCTTGAATTTTCACACATAGTTAGAGATAGATCTTCTATTATGTTGCATAGGAAGTATTACCAGAAAGATCCGGGTTCGATGCCGGGCGGCAAATATGTCTCCCGTTTAAAATACATTGGGTTAGTATTTCATTATTTTTTTGATGCACTTATCGAAATGATAGGAAGTTCGTACTTGGCTGGAAGATATATGAAAGGAATTGGTTTTAGAAAAAAATTTTCATAAGCCCGTACTATTCCTGGGTTCGATGCCAGCGCACATTAGCATTTCTCTTATAAGGAATATAAGGGAAAAGTAGAACGTCGTTTGAGGCAGTTGCATTTAATATTTCTACTTGAATTTTCACACATAGTTACAGATGGTGATCTTCTATGGTGCTGCATAGTAAGTATGACCGGGAAGACCTGGGTTCGATGCCAGACGAATAAATTGCAGCGGAAATTAAGAATATTTTCCATCCATTTTTTTTTCTTTTGAGGACTCACTCTTTGTGATGCCGACAAAACAATTCTGTTATCGATGTTGTTGCAGTATGCAAGCAAAATTTTACTCGTAATGTATATATATACACTGGGGATCAAAAGTCTAACCATGTTCCACTAGTGCCACCGACTTGAAATTTTTACGACGTTATGGCCATGACGTGTAGCCTCCAGGAAAAAGCCGATATTGGACCTCGGTGTCATGGGTTCGATTCCAGAAGGCCCCAAAGTCCCGATTTTCTCCATGAATACATGGCGGGGATTTTCGAAATTTTTTTATGGCACTTCCCGGAAAAAGAGAGAGTTGAAACTCGAGGAATCGCTAGAAGCCGTGCATATCAAGCGATAATCAGAAAGACATCTTCGAATACTGTCCATGGTTCGATGCTAGGTCGGGGAAAAAATCGGCCGTTTAAAATGCATTGTGGCGTTTTTTAAGATTTTTTTGGACTCCTTCCCGATAACATGGAAACTTAAAATCCGGCTTGGAATTAGATATCATAAATATATTTCATTATCAAATTTTACCTATTCGCTGATAGATAGAGAATCAAAACTCTAGGAGCCTTTATACATGGTCATGATCTATCGAAATCATAAATGACTTTTACGGGAAATATCCTGGGTTCGATGCTAGGACGATGCAATTATCCGCCCTTTAAAATACATGGGAGTAGTTTTTCATTATTTTTTTTTGATACACTTATCGAAATTACAGGAAGTTCGTGCTTGGCTAGAAGATGTATGGTAAGAATTAGTTTAAGAAAAAAATTTCCATAACACCGTAATATTCCTGGGTTCGATGCCAGAGCACAATATCCTTTCTCTCATAAGGAATATAAGGGAAAAGTAGGACGTAATTTGAGGCAGTTGCAGCCAATATTTCTGCTTCAATTTTCACACATAGTTAGAGATGGTAATCTTCTATTGTGTTGCATAAGAAATATCACCAAAAAGACCTGGGTTCGATGCCGGGATGTAAATATATCTGCCATGTAAAACACATTGGGGTATTTTTTCATTATTTTTTTTGATACACTGATCGAAATTACAGGAACTTCTTCCTTTGCAAGAAGATGAATATCAAGACACGGTTTAAGAAAAAAAATTATATAAGGCCATGGTTTTCCTGGGTTCGATGCCAGAACACATTGCAATTTTTCACATAAGGAATATAAGGGAAAAGTTGGACGTCGTTTGAGGCAGTTGCGACCAATATTTCTGCTTGAATTTTCACACATAGTTAGAGATGGTGATCTTCTGTTGTGCTGCATAAGAAGTATCACCCGAAACACCCGGGTTCGATGCCAGACGATTAAATTGCAGCGAATTTTCAGAATATTTTAAATCCTTTTTTCTTTTCTTTTGAGGACCGTCCAGATATGATGTCGGTATGAAATTAGTGTTTCCGATCTGCTTGCAGTATGCAAGCTACATTTTACTCGTATATTGTAGTAAGTAGCGGGCATGAATATTCTAGCCTCTGTGAGGTAGGCATATTTTCGTTTTCTCGGCAGCCTTGTACCCCTTCCCCCCATTGGCAAATCCTGTCTGCGCCACTGGTTTGTGAGGAAAAAAGAAGCTTAAGGGGGTCCTCTACTCTCGAGGCCTGAAATTGAGCGGTTTTTTGGGGAATAAATTGCGAAGGATCTACTGAATAGATTTTGAAAAAGTTTTTTTTATTTCGAAGATACATGTTTTGACTTACTTCATTTTTTGACCTATTAGAGGCTATAAAAATGGAACAAAATAAAATTTTGCAAATCGTACTCGGGAAAACATAGCGGTATGTTTTCTGAATAATTTAAAGAAAAAATCATTGAAATCGTCCCGATACTTTTATGAGAAGTCTTACTCGGCAGCTAAAAAAACACTACTTTCGGGAAAACGCGTTTAAAGATAAATCACGGTGTATAACTTGATTGTAGTAACTTTGGGCCAATTGCACCATCTCCGGCAACACTCCTATAGACCTCTCCACTTTAGTTGACAGTATTGCTCAAATGGCCAACGCTGTTGCCAAACCTACAGTGGTGGGGCGACAGGGATTACGCCGTAGCCCCGCCTCCTGAACACCGCGCCGAATTTGAATTCATAACCACGAGTGTTATGAATACGCTAATCAAAAAGCTCCTAGAGTTAGGTTTTCGATAAATAGGGGATGCATGCACAATTTTTAAATTTCGGTGAAGATCAAAGCTCTAAATACCATGTGAATTACTTTAAAGTATTATTTTTATAGGATAATAACGAATTATTGGCAAGCGACAGGTAGTAAGTTTTTTATTTAAAACCAGTAAAGTTGATACCTTACAGTATATCCGTATTGATGTATATTTTCATAAAGTTACTAATATGAAAGGTTGAATTATGATATGACGTCATTTGATGAAATATTTTTTTTCCGGATGGAAAGCATTAAATTCAATTGACATTCACTCGTCCTTCCTTATCGTTAAGACGACTAAATAATGATATTTACCGTCTGAATGATGTCGTCTTATATCGATGGCATAATCTAATAACCATTTAAAAATGCAATGAATTCTAAGATAAAAGTCTTCTTACCTTTCCACTCAAGAATCCGAAAGGTATCCAAATCCCTCCATATAAGTTGATGTGCTTGGCTGTGGCTCTGACGCATCTTCTGATGTGCTTGTCGACTGAGACGACGATGACGATGTGAGACGAATAATCAGTTCTTCTATGTCATCTTGCAAATTATCTGCCTGCCACATTTCCTCTTCCACTTTCATCACATGTTTGACATGATTTCGCCAATTTTCAGGAGAAACAGCGCCGAAACTCTCTAATGTAAGTCTCTCCACATCTTTCTTTTTAAATGTCACATTCTTCATACCCACGTAATGTTTAATTTGCGCCCAAACCATTTCAATGGGGTTCAGTTCGCAGTGGTACGGTGGAAGTCGTAGAACAATGCATTCCGCTGATTTTGCAAGTTCATCAACCCTGAACTTCTCGAAATTTTTTCGAACTTGATCGACTAAAAACAATAAGTCTCTCTTCAAACATTCGTCATCGAAATTTATATTTTTATCAGTCAACCACTCTTTGATGCGGTCTTTCTTCCAACTTGTTGTTGGAAGGTATTCTAATTTTCTAGAGTGATAGGATGCATTGTCTAAAACTATTACCGCGCCTCTGGGTACGCTAGAGAGAAGGCAGTTTCAAACCAGCTCTCATAACAGTATCCATCAACTTCGTCATGCTCGTCCATGGTATTCTTCTTGCAAAGAAAGAATCGCAATGCTCCTTCAATGAAACCATTTTCCGTTCTGGCGTGAATAATTGCGAAACGACCTCCTCGGGATGTCGGAGCCTTTAGTCCCGTACTTAAACCAGACAGGAAATCATCACGCGGTGTTTTAATTCCTTTATCACTTCAAACCATCTTCACTGTTTGACCAAGATTGATCCACGTTTCGTCGGTAGACACAATTGTTCTCTGTTCACTTCGGTATTTCTTCAGTTGCCTTAAGTAATTGTGACGCCAACGTATTATGTCGTCCCTCTCGATTAGTATGCTCTGCCTGCTCCTTCTTTCGTAAACAAAACCGATGTCGGTCAGCAGACGGTACAATGTAGTTGGTTTAATATTTGGTAAATCATTGTCCATTTTCACGGAGTTTAATATGGCTTTTAAAGTTGGAGGAACGTTTCGAACAAACATTTTATGCACTTTTCTTCTCACTCCTGATCTTACGAAATCATCGTAAATTGCACATCTCGCATTCTTGTACGGCCGTGTAATTTTCTTAGTTTTTGACGGAGTCACTAACGCGCCTTGAGATGCTTCTTTCCGTACTCTATAAATTGTCGACTGTGAGCATGCAGTCGCTTCTGCGGCCTTTTTACTTGCATCAGAAACACTGAGGGACTTACGGAGGTAGGTGAAGACGTTCAACACTATTTGCCGTTCACGGCTTCTCAACTTCTCCCCTTTTCGCCTTCTCTTCACTTCGGACATGGTGATCGCACGAAGTTAAGAACGACTCACTCGGAGAGAAACTATACAGCTACGACTTCTTCTACTAACTACACACGGCTTCTATACTCTTGGAAATCCAAAGGCAAACTAAATACAAACCGTCATCCCTTATATTCCGAGCATCAACATTGAAGAGTTCCAACGGTTTCCCAGATGTTTTATGACGTGAACAGCCATAGCGGTTTTACGTACCCTTTGCGCATCGGGGTTGTTAATCTTAATAAGGGATAAGCGTGCCATTCCTTCAGTAGCAGAAATTATACATCAGTTTTAAAGAGAAAGTTGTGCGTTGTTTTTCTGTGCTCTTTATTTTGCGAAGACTTTCATAAGGAGGACCCGAACTCTAATTTTGTTGAAATCGGCGCGATATAAAAAGATGTTTCCTCCGACTGAGAACTTGACTGTGGTTGAATTAATAAAATATTTCAATGTCCTTAAAAAAAATTTTAACGGCCTATATTAATATGTATGTAAGCGTTTGCGTAGCGGATATCCATGTTCGCCAAATTTCGAGAAAATCCCGGAAGTCGGAAAATTAATAAACCAGCAACAAATATCGGCTACAACGTCGTCAGTAAGGGTTTCTAGAATTATTGGAACTTTTTTTTTGTTATAAAGAATGAGGAATCTTTCCGATTTTCCGAGGATTTGTGCTTTCTTCCCTCACGCTTACAACAGCTGAGCTGAGCTTAGCAGGCATTCACGGCGGAACTTTGGCGCGCGGCAAAAACGACAAACTGAAAAATTAATAAATCCCTCTGTAATCAAGATAATGTCTTCATTTCTTCACCAAAAATATCTTTATACTTTTCTTAAAATTTCGTACGCAGCATGTATGGAGGTATTTCATACGGTACGAGATTTAGCTGGCGACCGCTTTTAGGAATGCATAATTCGAAAATTTCGGTTCAAATGATCTTATTCGTGTTATAGAAACGTTAAAACGAGATAAAGTATAAATTACATAATACTGTTACGGGAAGTAATGCATGACAAATTTACTGTGCAAATTTTATGACGAATGTATGAACGCATCGTTCACAACAGCGTGATAAATATAAAATCGGAAAATGGTCTCCCCACACGGAAATACAAAAAAATAATTTTTATAAATTTTATTTTAAAACATATGGATAAATAAATTGCAGGATTCGACGTATCGTTTATTTTTACAGCAGGAATGATTTTTTTAATCAGCAAATTAAGCTTTTGCTGCATTTGGCAACACCGAGCCATGCGCCTTACGGGGAAATACACGAGGAAGGAAGCTCCATAAGCCCCTGTACTTTCAACTAAATGTGGAGAGGTCTTTTAGTTACGGTTAGGGTCGAGGTGACGGGCAGTTTTACGTTGCACCACCTCTGGTTTCGCCTCGGGTCTCGGCTAAAGCAGCTCAAACCGTAACCCCTGGTAGATCCATCGGTTTCGTGATAGCCGGAGGTTGGTGAACTCTTGAGCGAAAAACAGTTTTTAATTTTTTACATGAAATGTATACGAGATATCGACTTGAAAAAAATTGTGTAGATTTTTCCTATAAAATTATTGATTCGATATTTTTGGTATAGCTCAAAAATGTATTTTGTAGCAAATAAAAATTAAAATATATATTACAACTTTTTTTCCCTTGCATCAAAACTCTGACGACGATTTCTCTAGAAGTATTTAAACATGCATCATGGTTCTTTCACAGTAAAGTAATAGATACCTATAGCCTGTGACGGTCTTATCATTTGATTCAATTTTACATATATAAAGTATAAATAATTATAAAACTGAAGGTTCACCAATGATTGAACATGAAAATATCAGTCTCTAGCTAAATCACGTATCGTTGGGAAATCATGGGTATAGTAAGCAAATGTAATGTAAAGAATACATCAAATGTACATATAAAGGCAAAATGAAGAAGATATCTTAAACGGTTTTTGAGTTACAGATTTTTTAACTTTAGAAAACGGGGGTTTTGCTACTCCGTTACGGTGGACCTCGAGGCTAGGCGAATTAGACTTTTACCGTGATGCACTGCGCTACGTAAACATAGAAGATGGACGTTTGTTTTTGTGTTGACATGTTCGAGGAGCTAGCTCATTCCGACTACGAACTTCTCTCGGAAATGGTGCAAGCTCTTCCAAGGAAGCGGAATTTAAAACAACGTCCAGTGCATTTTTCAATTTCGAGTAAAGAGGAATTTTTCGTGCGGTTTCGTCTTTGCAAGTCGTCTGTGTTGAAGCTGTTGGAGATAAAGTTAGAACATACAACCGACCGGTAGGTTATATTTTTTTGACGTCTTCAATAAAATTATATTTTATTGAAGACGATTCGATATCCGGTGAATTTCTAGCTAGAAATTTACCCGATATGCTTGTATTATCTAACTTTGATATTCTTTTAATTCTCCTCAGAAATAATTCATTGCCTCCTATGGAACAATTACTGCTGGCACTACGGTTTTTTGCCACAGGCTCGATGCTTAACTCAGCCGGTGATTTTTGTGGGGTTCACAAATATACCACGTCCAGGACAGTCCGGAAGGTTAGCGAAGCAATAGCTTCTTTGCAACATTTTTTGCTTTAGGTTTTATTTAATTAAATTTGAATTTATTGACTGAGGCAAAGATGGAGTTAATAAAACTACAGAAGACCATCCTACAGAAGGAACATACTGAAAAGGAAAGGAGGGAAAATGAACTGCATGCTATTGAAATAAGAATTGCTTTGGCAGAGAAGAAGAGGATTCTTCTAGATATTGATCTAAAGGAAAAGGAATTAAATAGATATTTATGAAAAAAACATTAATTGTTCATTTCATTCCTTAAAAGTCTTCTAAGCTGCTAAGTTGTGCAAGAAAGCACATGCTACCACAACCGTCATGACAGTATCTAATCACAACCTTATGCCAGACGAAAGAATTGGAAATCGTCTTTTCCATACTCCAAACATTCTTTCTATGACATTTCTTGTTCTTATTTGGCTCTCATTATACAGATGCTCCTCAGGTGCAACAGGATTTCTGATTGGAGTCATAAGATATCTTTCTTGTCTATATCCAGAGTCTCCCAAAATAATTCCATCTCTGAATTTATTCTGGTTTATTAGTGACTTAATGTTTGAATTATTGAAAATATATTTTGAATGGTATTGGCTGTTACTTGGTGGAATTCCATAATAGATTAAAATAAAAGAACACTTTGTAGTAATTGGATTGGAATGGAATTACTACAAAGTGTTCTTTTATTTTCATCCGTTATTAAAAATAGTTTGGTCATGAGTTGATCCTGGCCATCTGATCACAATATCTTCTATTAGCATGTTTGCAGCACATATTACTTGGATGTTTAAAGAAAAATATCCTTTCCTGTTTCTACAAGATTCAGGCTCAGCACCTCCTGTAATAATAATACTATTTAGACAAATTTCTGAATAATATGCTGAAACTTTGTATTAAATTCATTTAATTTTCTTGTTGTATTTTCAAGATAATAATAGGTGTCAGGAAATAATATTTTAATAATCAATTCTACAGAGCCTATCATACTACACCCTATGTAATTTATATTTTATCTTCTTATTCTATTGAATCAAATATAATATGGGAATAATCATCAAAATATGTTCAATTCAGTTAATGCAATAATTCACAAGAGGTCTTATACCTGGTGATAGTATCTTAATGAGTGTACAATCTATGCACCCAACAACCCTTGGTAAATGTGCAATCTTGTAAAAATCATCCTGCTCCTTACTAATTTCCATGTTTGTGGCTGGGGTCATTATGTTTGTTTTCCTTAGTTCAGCTATCGCTGTGGACACCTTCTTGATTACCCAGCTGGCAGTTGCTTTATGCACACCACAGAAATCACCTACTGTTATAAGCATGGAACCAGTAGCATAAAACCGCAGTGTCATCAGTAACTGGTTCATTGCTGTCATAGCCATGTTTCTTAAAATGGAATTTACACAATAGACATTATAGGTTATATTGAATTAGGCTTCAAATTAGTTATAATATTAAATCACCTTGTTGTTTTATGATATATTTTCTCTTGTATCTCTGCCAGCAACTTCTCCACAGTACCTTTGCTAAGCCTGAACCTTGCTAAAAACTCTTCTTCATTCCAAACTACAAAGTTGTCTGGTCGAATTCTAAACTTCCTCTCATTTCTGATGTTGCCATATAAAGTTAACATTAATTCTTCTTCATCTTCCTCTAAATATTCAAATAACTGGACAAACTCCATTATTTCTGGAAGTAATGTATAATTTTATTCAATTCTCAAGTTTTCCTACTGCAATAACATTATATTTATTATTGATAATACATCTGAAATACGTAAGGGAATTTATAAAGACTTTATTATTTTAATTATATGTATTCACACACGATGTCCTTAAGGTGATGTTGGAAAATCAAAAAAATAACAAAGTAATGGAAAAAAGTGTTAAAATGCAAACGTTTAGTTAATACAGAAATACAGATTCGAATTACCACTTAATAGTTATTACTAGTAAATAACTATGATGATATTTCTTTCTTATATTACACGAATGATACACACGAGAATTCCTTTTCCACTTGCTCAAAAGACGGCAGTATCGAGGTGAATTTGTGAATTCATAAGTTACATTAAGTTTATTAACGTTTATGGACATAATTTTCTAGGCTATTTAATATTAGGCATAACAGATACCCGAGAAATAGCTGGGTAAATTTCTAGATTCACACAGTTTGCGTTTTATTTTTTTCTCAAGTGGAGGAATTTCTCATCAAATATATCAGCCGCAATCCTTCTTCTATAAAATGGTGTAAGAATTATACTAGTATCTTCATTATTAAGGGATATATAGAGTTTATCCCAAACTGCGTGAAACTAGAAATTTAGCTGGATCAATTACTTTCATAAATAATAAAAGAAACATAAACGAAGAATTAAAATATTTAACTTTTTTCTAGTATAGTTAAGAATAAATGTCAACAATCTCTAGGAACCGATATATTTACCGTATTTGACGGCATATAAGACGCACCGGCGTATAAGACGCACCCTCATTAAGTTGGCCACTCACAAGGAAAAAAAAGTTTTTATAGTCCGTGCGAAAGCGCAGTACCACAATAACTTAAAATGTAGTTTCTTTTAGTTGTCACGTTCCGTAAAAGCCAAATATTAACACAATCATTGAATGCAATTATGAAATAGGTAGTATAGACCATCTGGGCTAAAAATAGCATTCAGTATTGAAAGTTAACCCGTGGAGGTTGAACCTTCTCATATAAGGGGCAGGAAAATTTTTCGAAACATAATTTAGGAAAAAAGGTGCGTCTTATATGCCGTCAAATACGGTACTTAAATGGGAGAAGTCTTAATGAACATCGAGATATTTACATAAATGGTGGAAGTCTTAAACATCGAGATATTTACCGAATAAACATTACTTCCTCTTTTCCTTAATACCTTACTGTTCTGGACGTGTTGTCCAAATAATTAGGCACCGCGAAAACGTTTAAAATAAAAGTATTTTAAACAAAGAAATGGTAATAATTGGAGACTGAATTAAAGGGGATTAAGTATGACCGATAACCTTAATGTAGGATGTTAAAATATAAGGATTATTGATAAAAAAAATACATCGTTGCACTTGTGTGGATAGGCATAAAAATCCAAAATGAAAACAAATCCCAAAATGCTACAAATATATTCTTAACGGAAACATACCAGATTAATTTGAATATAAAAATCAATTTCTTGACAATATACCGTAACATAAACTTATTTAAATAAAACTGAAGTTTTATAAAATACCAATTTTCACGAACAAGTGAAAGATGAAACAGCCTAATTTTTGCGGAACGATTTTATGAGAAAGTGATCGGGCGTTCGGAAACAGAGGTAGCCTTCTGGTTTGGCGACCTGCGCCTGAATTTCCTTTGTGCAACGGTTGTCACTCGTAACCTTCGGCTATGCAGAACCTGATGGCTACGTAGCGAACACGCGTAACCGGAGTTGGTGCAACCGGCCCTTAGGAGTTAATCTGTTATACCGGGGCCGTAGAATTCTCCTTCCTCATCACGATGATGTTTTTGGTTGTCCACATTCTTCTCCCTTCTGTTCTATTCGGGCCTGTTTTGCCGCGCGACTCACTCTGCGTTCGGCGCGATCGACACGTTCCCCGCCGAGTCGAGTTGCACATGTTGCAGCTTCTGTTCCCAAGGTAATTCCCATCACCTCCATAGCTTGCAAGATCGATGAAAATCCTTCGTTGAAAATGCTGACTGCCAAATAAGTCGCAACATTGACCACCTGCCATCCAGAATGCAAGGGTTTTGGCGCTAAGACCCAAATGCCACTATTCAGAGACTCATTGTTGTTTTCGGTGTGAGCTCCTGAGCATCTTTCTAATAAATCATTAGATGATAGTCTTTCGTAGATGGGTTTCAATAATTTTACGATGGAAGGAGCGATGGGTATCTTGTCATGTTCGGAAGTCTCTAAAGTTCCTTTTGCCTCGGCCTGACGACACTTGCACCAACTGCCCTCGCCGGGGGGACACTTTGAGTGTTGGGGAATATTGTTCGATGACGAGCAGTGGTCGAGGAAAGCCCAGATTGCATTTCGCATATTTTCTACAGAATGTGAGTTCCTCCGAATCGCCAGCCCATAAAATTTCGTTAGTTCGCCGATTAGTTTGTGGGCTCGCACAGAGTGATCCGTCGCGGCGAGCAGGCGATCTATTTGTATGATGCATTATTGTGTAGTGACGACACGCAAGCCGAGGAAATGAAAACTCATCTTCCAATCAAGAGGCCTCGTTCACTCTCTCCTGCACTGCGATTGTACTATCATCAGTTGCATATTCAGCACTCTCCCCAGCGCCGCGATTGTGTTATTATGGGTCGCTATTTCATCTCTCTCTCGGCCACGTTTTGCCATGTAATGCTTTTGTTCGCAATAAACTCATTAAGCTCATCTCCATCTGGTTTTCGTAATAGAGATTTTACCTTCGGCACCGCATCACACTAAAATTGCATCATTGAAGTCACACAGAACGCGATCTGTCGTAGCGAGCCAGTCTTGATCAAGGCAGGCTGCCATCCTTTTGTACAAAATTACAGAATTGTACAAAATTTCAGAAAAATACTGAATTACAGAATTAAAAAATTTTAAAATTACAGATTTCTACCAAGACAAGCGCCGTCGTGGCGCGCCGCGCTTAGTTTCTTGGCAACGGCCGGAGACAGGTACATTTCGGTTCCCAGAAACATGCAAAGGAATGCGATTTTCACCAAATCCTTTCTGTGGCGTCTTCTTAGATACATATAGATTGAAATTTAAAAATAATAAAAAAATTTTGAAACCGCGAGAGTAATGAAGTCGCTACTTGTGGAATTACACAAATTTACGCTGTAAATAAGGAAAAGGGCAAAATACTCGATAAACGTTTATCAATTAATTAAACTAATTCGTCCGGGAAAAGACAAAAAGATTCCAAGATTTCTAAATCGTAACGTATTTGAGCGGGCAGCGAAAGCAAAGAGCTTCCCATTTTCTGGTCCAATTTTGCAAGTTCTAGGAGAAAGCATTCGATTACCTTAAATGCGTCTTATAGGGAAGCAAATTATTATATTAACCCAAATGTAGTAGATAGTTGGCTCAAAAGGTGGAATGATATTGTTCGCCAGTTGGCCAGCTCCGGCAAATAAAACATTATAAGTAGAATGAAAGAATGTTCCGAATACTCAAAAGAGCAACTAAAAATTCTTTTGTTCGTATTTTCTGACGAAAATCTAGAGGAAAAATTGGTAATTGGTAAAAGTGAAAATCCACGTTGTTTCAAAAATTTTAGGAAAGACAAATCACCAATGTAATGTAGAACGAATGCTTGGATGACAAGTGCTATATTTGAGCTGTACTTAAACAGAAGAATCCGAAAAAGGAAATGGGAAAATTTTCCTCGATAATGCAATTTTCCAAACCAAATATTTCAGAAGAGTATTATTCTGCGGGTTATTATTAGGTTCTGCGCGCACTTCAATCTTTTAGCAAAATACAATTTTCTTTACTACATCATAAACATTTCTTTTAGCAAATTTACGCTCCGAAAGGTGAAACTAATGACACGATTGCTTCGGATGGTTTTTTATAATTTCCCGAGAAATTTCATTTAAGTGTTCAACCTCTTAATTAAGCGGCATGTTTCATGCAGAAGATATTCATTATTTCAAACATAATTAGTTTTCCTAGATTTCCCCATCACTTGCCCATTTCATCTGGTCGATGGATGAAGAAAATCGATAATTTGGAATGCAATTCATTCATAACTTCCAAGAAACTACTTTCAGTAAAATTGTGCATGACCATGCATGACTTATATTTCAAGTTATCCGGAAGAATTGGCGCCGATGCATCACTTATCCTTCATTATGCCCTATTTCACCATTGCCTGTGCTCACATGAGGAAATGCATTTTCAGCCATATCACAAGAAAATAAAAGTAGCAATCAGCAATTTTTTCATGATCATGGATGCAAGAGCCGAATGAGCAAAATCCATACAAAGTTGACAGGCATCGAAGAGGCAACAATAAACATTGTTATCTTGATAATTATCTTCATAATGTTTATATTATAGTTTTTTATTTTCATTTAGTTTTAGCTAGGAAAAGGTGTCCCCCAAGGTAAAGTAAAGTTCCTTCTCCTCTACTATCAGTATAATGCAGTAATATACAGGGAAATATTGAAATTAACCCTTCTTTCTTAATATTCACTTCATTTTATTTTGTTGTGTTAAAGTGGCGTGAAAAAATAAAGGAGAATTTACTATATAAATAATTATCAGGGATATCTTATTTGGGTATCAAATTCCCCGTAATCAATGACTGAACGCTGCTTTTCGGAACGCAGCGGTGCACATGCAGCGAAAACCTTCGTACCAAATTTATTCCCTGTTATCAAATCTTCTTCGGAAATAAAAACATTCCCACGTTGTGAATAAATTATATACGTTGTAATTTTTTCAATCTTATTCAGGGAGGAGCGTTTTTTTCGAACGACCTACGGTTAAATAGTAAAGTGATTATTACCAGGGGATGGCCACAATATCACCCTGGACGGAAATATTATGCGGTGCCCGGTTCGCTTTCGGAAGCGCCCTTTGGTGTCCGGGAACCAAAACAGGTGGAGTACCCCGGACCTATATGATCTTCAAGGATTCATCAATTTAGTGGGTGAATATATAGCAAGAATCTAGGTTTGAATATTAACATAAAAAAGACCCATTATTGATGGTCATAGTCATACTCATTGGTATTTTGTTATATCTTAAATATCATGTTTAAATGTTCATGTTAAACGACTGCCGATACGTTATTAAAAGCGAGGCATTTCTTCCAGAATAATAGCATTTCAATTTTCTGCGAAGATAAGAGCAGAATTGGGTATTGCCCTTGAAAGCTCCCCTCCTCTACTTTCAAAATCCCTCTACAGATGTTATCAGTGACCTCTAAATATCTGACAATAAACACACGAGTCTAGGTGAAGGGAAAATGACTTTCAATAACAGAAAGGGAAAATATTTGGAACCACAGAAAATTCTCAGGGCATGGAATGGAAAGTCTTTTTGTAATGACGGGAGAGAGGGAAAATAATATCAATAGCTTCTAGGCGGACAATATCCTACGAGAAAAATATCTCGATATTCGAAAATGTTTTGGATTTGATAGTTTAATACTACATATTAAGTATTTTTGAAAATTTAGATGCATATACGTAAAGATCTTATCGTCAATTCTACTTCATTGGAATTTACTAATTTACAAATGAAATACTTCAAAGCTTAGCTCAGTCTTCTGCTGCCTTTTTCAAACATAGGTATTTATATATCTTGTAATAGAGTATGGCCAAAATATCTTTCCATTTGGTGAAATTAAACACGCGAAAACTAACGAAGTGCATCAGCTCTTATTAATGATATGCATTTAATATAAGTTTTGGCCTTTCTAATATGTTCACATTAAACGACAATTATGAATGAAACTATTTGGAACACACTGTTACAGCTTTCACGACAATCCAAGGGAGCCGACCAACAAAACAAAATATAACTCACTGGTTTGACCTCGCGTAAGAATCTGCTCACAGATATTACCATAGCTTTCTTTTAAATTTTCAAAGTTCAACTGTGTTCTTCCTTAACACGCGGTTCATTGTATGATAAGTTAAATAATTAAAAATTGTAGTTGTTTCCTTAGTTTTCTGTTTAGATCCTAATTTTTTTTTAACTGACTTTCTCTTGTTTTATTTAAGAGAAAATCATGTACAACTTCATTTCAGTCAGAAGCAAGTCATGATTCGATCATCTTAAAATATATGACAGTTTTCTCCTCGATTGTCCTACTATGTGGTCAAATAATGCTTCATTTAAAGAAGCCAGAAAGGAGGTTTCAATGCTGAAGACAGTGAATGATACAGCTGAAAGAGCGGTCAAGTTGATGCAAGACTTGGGTTTTTGGGAAATTTGGGTATATTGCTGTTTTATTTACTAAGTAAACATTGAGTTCTGGAATCCTTCCAAACGAAATCAGTACAAATTTTCATTTCTCATCTTTGACATCGAGTCGGCACGGGTTACCATAACTCAATCTCAATAATATTTATTATGTTAGTTATGCAGGCCAAACAGAAAAAAATATAGGGTATGCGTATTCTAAGTTGCAAAAATAAGAAAGAAAATAAATTCCTATTAAGCAAGATATGTGTGTGGCATGGTGGCCTAACTTCGATATTCAGTTGCTATTTTTTTTATAAACAAAAGCCCATTGAGTTAAACAGCCAGACATGTGCCCACTATTTTTAAGCAAAGGACATGCCCTGAAAGATTCGTGAGAATCCGTTAGTTAATTACCTATTAACCTGGTGTCCCCCTTGTCTGTTCAACTTTTCATTTCTCGAAATTGTTTGGCATCAAGTCGGCTCTGGTTACCACAATCCAATCGCAATAATATTTATTGGGTAAGTTTTATGAGGCCAAATAAAAAGTAATTAGAGGGTATGCATAATTGAAATTGCAAACAATTTTTTTTCCATTACGTCCTGGGGCATCCTAATAAGGAGCACCAAAAGTGGACCATAATATTATTAGAATGCGATTGTAAATAAACACACAGAAGATCTTAAGAACACTATTTATTGGTAATCTGCACAATAAACAAAAGATTACTATATGCATCTACAGAAGCACAAAGGCCGTCTAGAGCACACGCGAACGTGAGGAGAAGTGATGCTTCTGCCGGAGGGCGTACAGATCGTGCGGCCAGCAAAGGAACTATAAGAAATACAATATGATATACCCTGAGGATTGCCATGCATCCATACTTAATTTACTCAATACCCCCTTTCAAGACGAAGGGTATGAAACATCCGCTTAATTAACCATCTTTAAACCTAAGCCTGTTACACAAAAATCATTTTTAACTCTTGGCAAAGCTTTTGTCAAAATATCAGCTACCATAAATTCTGTTGACAAATATTGCAATTTAATTAACCCTGAATTTATGAAATTGCGAATAAAATGGTGCTTAATATCAATATGCTTGGTCCTTGAATGAAAAACAGGATCAGTAGCAATGCACTTCGCCCCTTGATTATCTACAAAAATCGTTAAGTCAGTCATGGGTTGTATCCGCAACTCCTTCAGCAGACTCCGGAGATATATTCCCTCTTTGGCAGCTTCCGCCAGGCTGATGTATTCCGCCTCGGTTGAAGATAGCGCCACCACTCTCTGATTTTGAGATTTCCAGGACACGGCTGCTCCACTCATCAGGAATGTGTAACCTGTAAAAGAACGACGATCCACGGTGCAACCCCCCCAATCTGCATCGCAGTATCCTTTTATGAAGTTCTCATCCTTTTTATACACAAGGCCCTGATCAGCTGACCCTCGAAGATATCTAAGGACTCTCTTCGCCGCTATCCAGTGCTTCTTCTCTGGGTTGTTGTTAAATTGGCTCAATCGAGCAACTGTATTGGCAATATCTGGACGAGTAGCCACTGCTAAGTACATTAATGCACCAATAAGCTCTCGGTACGGCCATATTTCAGTTTCAGCGCAACCCTCCTCGACTGTTACTTTTCCATTACACTCCGCTGGGGTGAGCATTGGTTTGCACTCCTCCATCTTAAATTTTCTCAGCAATTCTCTAACGTATCCTCCTTGCGATAGAGTAATGCTGTCCTCATTATGATTGATCTCCAAACCTAAACAATACTTTGGAGTACCAAGATCTTTCAGTTCGAACTCAGAGGACAAACTCTGCTTAATTTCATCCATCCACTCAGCATCTTGGGAGGCAACCATAATATCGTCTACATATGTGATCACAAGAAGAATATTCTTGCCTCTCCTTGCATGGTAAAGACATGGTTCTCCACTCGTAGGTATTAGGCCAAGTTGCTGAAGCTTCTCCCTCATCTTGATGTCCCATTGCCTCGCTGCCTGCTTTAGTCCATATAAAGCTTTCTTTAGTAGGCAAACACCTTGCCCATCACTTAACTTATGAAGCATTCCTTCGGCCCTTCTTCCTATTTCTGAGTTTTTTCTTTCATTATTGATGATTGCGGGAAGCATCTCCCTCAACACTTCTGGTACTTCCATAATAACTTCCTCGTCAAGATCTCCATTGAGATAAGCCGTCGTTATATCAAATTGCTGAATTTTCAATCCCAATTCCACCGCTAAGGCCATAAACAAACGCACAGATTCTAATCTCGCCACAGGAGCAAACGTATTAGTATAATCCAACCCATACTTCTGACTGTAGCCTTTTGCAACTACTCTTGCCTTTCGACGCTCAATGGCTCCATCTGGACGGTATTTATTTGTCAGAATGATCCGGCTTCCAATTACATTTTGCCCTTCCTTCCGCTCTACTATGTCCCACGTCCCATTCTTAATGAGACTAGTAATCTCTGACAAAATAGCCGTCTTCCATTCTCCCCATTCATCACTAGATTTTGCTTCGTTAAGTGAAATTTCAGCCACACCAGCAAATTCAACATCCTCTATGAAATTTGAGTTTTCATCTTCCTCATTTTCATTGGAAGCTTCTTGTTCCTCGCATCTTCTTGTTTGCACCGATGCGTAAATCTTTTTAGGACGACCAGGTATCCCCGTCCTGTGTATTTGAGGTCTTCCTCTTCCTCTTCTACTTTCTATAGACTCAGGTATTTGGATGTCTTGCCCTCCTTCTGAAGAAACGTCAGCGTGCACGATTTCCATCTCTAAATTTCCGTATAGATCTTCCGTTTCGCCATTCTTCTTTGAAGGATGATTTCCATCTCCTATATCCTCTCCTAATTCTCGACACTTTCCATCGTCATCGAGAAACTTAACATCCCTTGCGATCACGATTTTTCTTTGCGAGGGAATCCAAACACGATATCCCTTTGATTCTCGCGGAAATCCCACGAAGATACCATCCCTTGATCTAGCAGAAAACTTATCCTTGTTAGGAGTCTTGTCAAGGACATATGCTTTTGTTCCAAAAATCTTAATTCGATTAAGATCAGGGGTGTCTCCATTCCATTTTTCAAACGGTGTCTTCCCATTCAGACAACTCGTTGGACAGCGATTTCTAATGTACGCGGCCATTACCACTGCCTCAGACCAAAATGAAATTGGCAATCCCGACTGCAGAATCATACATCTTGCCATTTCTAAGATTGTTCGATTCATCCTCTCCGCCACTCCGTTTTGCTGCGGTGTATGCGCAACGGTGAGCCTTCTTTGAATCCCATTACTGGAAAGAAAACTATCAAAGGATCCATTACAGTATTCGCCACCATTATCAGACTGAAAATATTTAATTCTCTCTCCCGTCTGATTTTCAACAAAGCTTTTGTAATGTTTGAAAGCCTCTAACACGCTGCTTTTCTGTTTAAGTAAATATACTTCGCACCACCTCGTGCTATCATCAATGAATGTTACAAAGAATCTTGCACCTGCCGAAGATTCTTTTCTCATCGGACCCACAACGTCCGAATATATAATTTTTAGTCTCTCAGAGCAAGGCTCTCGTCCCTTTGGAAACGGTGACGCAACCATCTTTCCTCGCAGACAAACTTCACACTGGGAAATATTAACAATATCTTTATTAAAATCACCCATTCCACTATCCCGAATGACTTTAATTACATCATTGTAATTCAAATGTCCCAAGCGTTCATGCCATTTTCTAAGAACCGATTGCTCATTAATTGTCCCTGCATTTGCACATTCATTCATCTCTTCTCTGATATAGTAGAGATCGCCTTTCCGATCAGCTGTCAATGTTACTTCTCCATTACAATTTGTAACAATTGCAACATCCTTTTTGAAAGTAACATAGTAACCTTTATCAGTGATTTTCGAGACAGAGACAAGGTTGGTACGAAGATCGGGAACATACAGAGTATTTTTAAACTCAACCAACCTTCTGTCATTTTCGTTGAGTGCAGAGATTTTTACGGCCCCTTTTCCCCTCACGCTTGTTGATGATGAGTCGGCTAGTCTCAGTTGAGCCTGAGGCGTTGAGTGCATCCATTGAAACTTAGATACGGCGCCGCACAGATGAGACGTGCAGCCACTATCTAATATCCATGTCCTTGGCCCCCTCTCGTCATCAACTGCGGAGTCAGCTTCTTCAGCTCTCGGCACTTCCACATTAAAACCTGCATAACTATCATCTGCGTTTCCCGAAACAAGTTTTGCATTTGATTGCAGATGCGACTTATCCGTAGCTCTGTTATTCTTGCAGTCCACAGCCTTATGTCCTATCTTATGACAACGAAAACAGCGGTATTTAAATTTTCTTTGATCTGCTCCCTTAAAGTTATTCTCTTCCGACTTTTGCCTGGAGGGCTTGAATCCATGACGACTCGCTGCCATAGCACCCCCGCATTCAAAAACATTTGCTTGTTTTCTGGCATCTGTCTCTTCCAAAATTTTAACTTTAAGTTCATCCGCGGTAGGCAGTTTCTCTCGCGACTCAATTGCACAGCGAAAATTTTCGTAGCTTCCCGGAAGACTATAAAGCAGCATGATCGCAAGAAGATCTGCATTGATTTCAACTTCCATGGCTGCTAATTTATCCACTGCATCGAAAAATTTTCCCATATGTTCTCTTATATCGTCGCTCTCTTGCATACGCTGTAAAGTTAACTGTTTCAAGAGTGTCGCCTTCCTCGCGGGACCTTTTGACGCATAAATAGACTCCAATTTGAGCCATACATCCCTCGAAGTCTCACAACCACGTATTTGTTTCAATTCCGAAGGACTTCTTGACAGTATTAAATCAGACTTCGCCTTCTTATCTGAAAAGCACCTTTCGTTTGGCTTCGGCGGCCGACGCTCCCTCACCGACTATTTCACAGGGCAAAGGAATTTCACCACTCACATATCCCCAAGTGTCGTTCTTCGTCAGCAAAGCTTCCACTTGCATCTTCCACGTGTCATAATTATCCTTTGACAACAACTCGATGCGAGAAGAACTAAAATTCACGACAGACATTTTCGAGGAACTACGCGGCGCGACTTCTCTCACAAACTCAACACACGTGCTCAATTATTAACGCACCTGGGCCCATAACCTATTAGAATGCGATTGTAAATAAACACACAGAAGATCTTAAGAACACTATTTATTGGTAATCTGCACAATAAACAAAAGATTACTATATGCATCTACAGAAGCACAAAGGCCGTCTAGAGCACACGCGAACGTGAGGAGAAGTGATGCTTCTGCCGGAGGGCGTACAGATCGTGCGGCCAGCAAAGGAACTTTAAGCAATACAATATGATATACCCTGAGGATTGCCATGCATCCATACTTAATTTACTCAATAAATATAGTGGAAACTTACTCTATTATTTTGAGTGATTGAACCCGGTGAACCATGAGCTAATCCATTGGTAGGGCATAGAGGGTTCCTGAATAGCTTAGCGGGTAGGGCATTTCCCTTTGGTGATAGTGGTCCCAGGTTTCATTCCTAGTGAGGACCCATATTGACTTCTGCTGTCAAAGAACTTTTTAAACTGATATCATAGTGGCCCTTGTCAGAAAAACAACATGTAGCATAAAAAAAACTAAAGCCTAAAGGGAAAAATATGGGATTGGTAGTGTTTCATCATGGTCATGTTAATCTTACAGGGTTCCCTTGTGATAATGTACTCGATGTAATTCTCTTATTTTATGAACCTTCTCAGATTGGCCAAAGTAGCTGTGGGGTTGCATAATATAAATTGAATCTTCCTCAAGTTCACTCTTTCCGAATTTATCAAGCAATCACGACCTTGCTCCTAATCTGATCTCTTTAAAGGATTCTTGACCTGCATATAAAATACCTGTTTTCTACTTTGGTTCTCCACAAAGAATGAGCTACTATTTCCAACTTTGTCACCAGATTGAATTGTTTCAATTCCTTCATAATCGAATTTCTACTCATGTTATAGATTAAATATTTCAGACAACTAAAAGATAGTGTATAAAATTAGTGGTAGTGGATAAAATTGATAAAGAGTGAATCCTCAAAATTAAAATCTTCCTAATATGGTTTCCATAATTTTCATTTTCAGTTAAGTGTGTGTGAAGCTCAGCTGCGTGCTGTTCAAGAAGAGCGAGATGTGGCCAGATCGGACGCAGATAGCAGTGAGCATGCAAAAGAAGAATCAGTTGCTGAGGCATGGGAAATGAGAGACAAAGCTCTCGCTAGAAAGAATGCTGCAGAAGTGGAACTAGCAAAAAAACAAGAATAGATCTTCTGCAGATCAATTCACAGCTGATTGAGGCTGTTCAGCAAAAGGTTGAGCTTAGTCAGCAGTTGGAACAGTGGCAGGTAAGTTATCTGGCGTAATATCATAACTTTCCATTTGGCAGAAAATTATTGGACTGATATATCAACAGCGATAAAGAGATTCACGTCCTTCAGTCATTGAGATAGCTGGATTTTGTACCATCCATTTTCAAGACTCTTCGTCCATACTCACCTTCTTCTAAGAAGATTAAAAACCAACACGGTATTCAAATCAAGGTGTATTCAAATCCTCTTATCACTTATGCATCATTTGCCAAAAATATTTTTCTCTTATTGTTGAGAAATAAGTCAATTACTCCTCTAAATCCCTTCTAAAAGATCATTGAATGGTTTCATTAACATCAAATAGGTTTTATAAATCTCATAAAAATTTAGCTAAGATACAAAGTTGTAAATTTTATACAGCTTTGGATTAAATAAATTAATGAAGCTAACTCATCCTTATAGATAAAGCCCATCTATCTTGTAGTGTTAATGTATTATCAGTGAATTTGTTGAACATAAAATCAATTTTCTTCAATCAATTTCCATGAAATTAACTTTGTTTATGCACATTCATAAATATTTAGGAATTGAATCCTTATTAACTTTGCAGATGGACATGCACCATTTACTTGATGAACAAATGAAAACGAAGCTGACGACACAGGAGCAGAGGCATCGACAACGGCAACTACAGTCACAACAGAACCACAGAAGGAAGTCATCGAGAGGCCAAGAAAATGATGGCTGTGCCACTGATAAGAGACAAAATTCTCGATTGTTTGGTTTCTTTAACAGATAATCATCTCATTCTGGAAGAAGCTATCAATGATCTTCAGAAATATTAATTTAAAATATTTGAAAAAATTTGACTACATTGTGATAACAGGCATGCTGAAAGGTGAACTCATGAAAAGAGGAATGGGGAGTAAAGGACTAAAATTACCTTTTGTGAAGCCTAACCAAAGGAAAATTATACCATAACTTATTTGTAAACAGAATTATGAATGTTGATCTCTTTTTTATCACAGAGAAGTTTATATGATTGCATTCTGATCCATCCTGCTGGCAGGATTAAAAGAATGCATCCAGGTTATGGGCACATTAATTAAAGCAGTTGAAGCTTCTCTGATGTTGTGAAGCCAACCAAATGTGTTCACAATTAAATTTTATCACAACATGAAGAACAAAATTTGAAAAATGTTAATTAATTTATTAGAAACAGTGTTAATTTGAAAAATAGTTTGAGTGAACTGTTTAAAAATAGTTTTAATTCCAGTCTAATTCTCTGATATATCATTCTTAGTTTATCATCAGAATTTATCATTAAATGTACTACTTTTCTTTCCAAGAACTATCTT
This sequence comes from Sympetrum striolatum, assembly GCA_947579665.1. Classification (NCBI taxonomy): domain Eukaryota; kingdom Metazoa; phylum Arthropoda; class Insecta; order Odonata; family Libellulidae; genus Sympetrum; species Sympetrum striolatum. The sequence goes on from OX388351.1 coordinate 77,338,955, forward strand.
TTTGTGAATTTGTTATCTCAGTTACGTTCATGTAAGAATTATATGTCAGGGTATAAAGAGAATCAATATAAATAATTGTTTGTGTTAATTTTCTTTAAATTTTAGATAAATATAATTTTATGAACCTGAAGTTAAAACTCTCATTCATACAATAACTGGCTCTTAATTGTTTCAAATGTCTGTATATAATTCATTATTAATTTCTGTCATTCTGTAGAAAGTATAGCTATGATTTATCTAATTTTTCAAATGTATCTATTATATATAGATGCTTCTCCGGATTCATTCATGTATCTTATTATATATAGATGCTTCTCCGGATTCATTCATGTATCCATATATATATATAGCGAGGATACAAATTCACAGGCTAAACCACAATCGTCATTGACCTGAAATTTTTACGACATATTGGCCATAACGTGTAACCTCCAGAAAAATTGCGATTTTGAACCTCAGTATCGTTGGTTCGATTCGAGAGGGCCCCAAAGTCCCGATTTTTCCCGTTTAAATGCATTGCCGTGATTTTTGGGAATTTTTAAAAAATACTTCCCGGATAAGTAAAGAATCAAAACTCATAGAGCCTATATATATGGTCATGATCTATCGAAAACATAAATGAGTTTGACGGAAAATATCCTGGGTTCGATGCTAGGTCGAGGCGAAAATTGGCCGTTTAAAATGCATTGTGGCGATATTAAAGATTTTTTTTGGACCCTTTCCCGATCGCAAGGAAACTTGAAATTCGGCATGAGGTTGGAGATCATATATATATTTCATAATCAAATTTTACATATTCGCTGATGGTCCTTGGTTCGATCCCAGAGGGCCATTTACATTCCTCCATGCATTTCTTATGGAGATAACGGTAAAACGTTTTAGGTACTTCCCGGCATGATATCGACTTCAAAATTTGTATGAAATAAGATGAAGTCCTAAAAAGTCATACTGTGCATTCACAGCTACCAATATTACCTGGGATGGACACCAGGCATCTCTACAATCAGTAAATTAACCGATATTTAAGAATTAATTTAAACCCCTTCCTAATTATATTAAAACTTGAAATTAGGCATATAGATAGAGATCATAGATGCAATTCAAAAACATTTTTTAGATTTCCTAGATCGTCCTTGGTTCGAATCCAGAGAGCCATTTACATTATTGAAAAGTAGGACGTCGTGTGAGGCAGTTGGAGCCAATATATCTGCTTGAATTTTCACAAATAGTAAGAGATGGTGATCTTCTGTTGTGCTGCATAGTAAGTTCACCATTAAGACCCAGGTTCAATGCCAGACGATTAAATTGCAGCGAATTTTAAGAATATTTTCCATCCTTTTTTTTCTTTTTTGACGGCCTTCCCGCTATGATGCCGACATGAAATTAGTGTTTTCGATCTGCTTGCAGTATGCAAGCTACATTTTACTCGTATACCTATATAGATAGATAGATAGATAGGATACTAATTCACAGCCTAAACCACAAGCGTCATTGACTTGAAATTTTTACGACGTATTGGCCATAACGTGTAACCGCCAGAAAAATTGCGATTTTGATCCTCAGTGTCATAGGTTCGATTCCAGAGGGCCCCAAAGTCGCGATTTTCTCCATAAGAATACATGGCGGGGATTTTCGAAAATTTTTTTGAGGCACTTTCCGGAAAATTAGAGAGTTGAAATTCAAGGGATCGCTAGAAGCCGTACATATCCAACGAAAATCAAAAAGACATCGCCGAATATGGTCCATGGTTCGATGCTAGGTCGGGGCAAAAATCGGCCGTTTAAAATGCATTGCGTCGATTTTTAAGATTTTTTTTGGATCTTTTCCCGGTAACATGGATACTTGAAACTCGGCACGTCGATAGATATCATAAATATATTTCGTAATCAAATTTTACATGTTCGCTGATGGTCCTTGGTTCGATCCCAGAGGACCATTTGCACTTCTCAATGCATTCCTTACGGAGATAACGGAAACAAAATTAAGGTACTTCCCGGCATGCTATCGACTTCAAACTTTGCAAGATACAAGAAAAATTCTTTAAAAATCAAACTTTGCATTCACAGCTTACAATATGTCCTGGGTTCGACACCAGGTGTCTCTGCAATCAGAAGTTGATCCGATTTTTAGGAATTATTTGGAAACCTTTCCCAATAATATAGAAATTTGAAATTCGGCATATAGATAGAGATCATAAATAACTTTCAGAAATATCTTTTAGATTTCCAAGATCGTCCTTGGTTCGAATCCAGAGAGCCATTTACATTCGTGATAATTAGAACGTCTTTTGAGGCAGTTGTAGCCAATATTTCTGCTTGAATTTTCACACATGGTTAGAGATGATGATCTCCTATTGTGCTGCATAGTTAGTTTACCAGTAAGACCCGGGTTCGATGCCAGACGATGAAATTTTAGTGAATTATAAGAAAAATTTCAATCCTTTTTTTTTCTTTTGAGGAGCGTTCCGATATGATGCCGATATGAAATTATTATTGCCGATCTGCTTGCAGTATGCAAGCTACACTTTACTCGTATCTATTATATATAGATGCTTCTCCGGATTCATTTATATATATAGATACCCAGATAGGATACAAATTCACAGGCTTAACCACTTGCGTCATTGACTTGAAATTTTTACGACATATTGGCCATAGCGTGTAACCTCCAGAAAAAAGCCGACTTTGAACCTCAGTGTCATGGGTTCGATTCCAGAAGGCCCCAAAGTCCCGATTTTCTCCATAAGGATACATGGTGGGGATTTTCAAAAATTATTTTGAGGCACTTCCCGGAAAATTAGAGAGTTGAAATTCGAGGGATCACTAGAAGCCGTGCATATCCAACGAAAATCAAAAAGACATCTTCAAATCTATCGAAAACAGAAATGAGTTTTACGGAAAATATCCATGGTTCAATGCTAGGTCGGGGCAAAAATCGGCCGTTTAAAATGCATTGTGGCGATTTTTATGATTTTTTTTGGACCCTTTCCCGATGGCATAAAAACTTTAAATTCGACATGAGGTTAGATATCATAAATATATTTCATAGTCAATTTTACATATCCGCTGATGGTCCTTGGTTCGATCCCAGAGGGCCATTTAAATTCCTCAATGCATTTCTTACGGAGATAACGGAAACAAATTTCAGGTACTTCCCGGCACGATATCGACTTCAAACTTTGCATAAAATAAGATCAAGTCCATACAAATCAAACTGTGCAGTCACAGCTATCAATTGGTCCTGAGTTCGACACCAGGCGTCTCTACAATCAGTAATTGATCCGATTTTCGATAATTATTTTGAACCCTTTTCCAACAATATAGAAACTTGAAATTCAGCATGTAGATAGAAATCATAGATATATTTCAAAATCATGTTTTAGATTTCCAGGATCGTCCTTGGTTCGAATCCAGAGAGCCATTTACATTCGTGAAAATTAGAACGTCTTTTGAGCAGTTGTAGCCAATATATCTGCTTGAATTTTCACACATAGTTAGAGATAGTGATTTTCTGCTATGCTGCATAGTAGGTTAACCTGGAAGACCCGGGTTCGATGCCAGACGATGAAATTTCAGCGAATTTTAAGAAAAATTTCAATCCTTTATGTTTTTCTTTTGAGGACCGTCCCGATATGATGCCGATATGAAATTAGTATTGCCGATCTGCTTGCAGTATGCAAGCTACATTTTACTCGTACTTTTGAATAGATCACCACGATTTGTAAGGAACACATCTTCTTTTTACCATTAAAACCTTTGTTTGTATGTTCAATGGATAAATCTATTTTCAGGTTAAGATGACTGAGATAAGATGTACTAGCCTGATGATAAGGACTCAAATATTGAAAGTACATTTCCTAAGATTTCCTAAAAATGTTCAATTTTGCTGAAATATGAAAACATATGAACAAAAAATGAATAATGCTTGTTTTATCCCTTCCATAATCCTACCGCTAATATAATTTGATAAATCATCAAGAAGAATACAACAAGATAATATGACATCTTTAGGAAAAGTGGTTGACTAAACACTGAAAAAAATATTAACACATATGTCGGCGTATAAGTCGACCTTTGAAACCTAAAAAAATCCCTCAAAAACCAGCACCACAATTATGTAACTGTGAGAAGGGTGAGAGAGACGTAGTTGACAGGGGCAACATCATACAAACGACGGAGGGTGATAGCAGCGATTATCTATCCGTGAGAGTGCTTTTTCTCACCTTCGCGCCGTCATAGCATAGGACGGCAGGGAAAGACAGTGAGAAGCGTCATAATAAATCGAAGAAGAACAATAAATAGAATAGTAAAGAACTATAAAATTGATGTTAAGCGTATTAATATTATTTTTATGATTTATTGTGCTAAGTTAAAATGGAAAACATTATTTGCACATTTTGTGTTATGAAAAAACTTCTTCCAAAACTGCTGTGCATAAGATGGACTGTGACCTTGTCGAACTCTCTTCTCAATCTTGAATTTATCAGTCTCTTCATGCAGCATTACAGAAGCTGTGGCATTCTCATAGATACTGCATAAGAGTCGGATGTGCTCAGCATCTATCCCTTGATTCTTCAGAGTGGAAGAGTTACTTATAGAGTCGAAGCCTTGTTTGTAGTCTACAAAACAGAGGACAAGTGGCATATCATACTCATTTGTTCTGTTGATAATTTCCTGTAGTATGTGGATTAGGTCCATAGTGCTGAAGCCCTTTGGAAATACTGCTTGTTCTCTAAGCTGGGATAAGTGAAAGTCTAGGAGTAGTAATGATGTCAAACGGGTAGATCTGTTTGGAACACGATAATTGATAAGTGAAGTTAATGGAGGACAGTCATAAAGGGAGTTCAGCAGTGAATGTAAGAAGGATAAATCATGTTTTGATCTAGTGACAGAAAGAGATTCCAAGGATAGTAAAGATAAGATAGAATTTTTAGAGGCTTGACGGACGGAAATCATGAATGTCTTTTAAATCAACTGGAAGGAGAATGATGGGGTGGTAAATCTTCTTTGCTTCCTTTCTTCCCTATTGCTAGGCTACTTTTGACCCTCTTTATTATGCTCTTTTTATTTTCTATGGCCTCTTGCACAACTTTTCCTCATGTCTTCCTTGATTTGATATATGTTTGATTCCAGACGATGAAATTTCAGCGAATTTTAAGAAAAAATGAAATCCTTTTTTTTTTCTTATAAGGACCGTCCCGATGTGATGCCGATATGAAATTAGTATTGCCGATCTGCTTGCAGTATGCAAGCTACATTTTACTCGTATATATATAGACGCTTCTCCGGATATACCTATATCTATTAAATATAGATGCTTCTCCGGATTCATTCAAGGATATAGATAGATAGATAGATAGATAGATAGATAGGATACTAATTCACAGCCTAAACTGTAAGCGTCATCGACCTGAAATTTTTACAACGTATTGGCCATAACGTATACCCGCCAGAAAAATTGCGGTTTTGAACCTCAGTGTCATGGGTTCGATTCCAGAAGGCCCCAAAGTCGCGATTTTCCCCATAAGAATACATGGCGGGGATTTTCGAAAAATTTTTTGAGGCACTTCCCGGAAAAGGGGAGAGTTAAAATTCGAGGGATCGCTAGAAGCCGTGCATATCCAACGAAAATCAAAAAGACATCGCCGAATATGGTCAATGGTTCGATGCTAGGTCGGGGCAAAAATCGGCCGTTTAAAATGCATTGTGGGGAATTTGAAGATTTTTTTTGGATCCTTTCCCGATAACATGGATACTTGAAACTCGGCACGTAGATATATATGTTGAATATATTTCATAATTGAATTTTACATGTTCGCTGATGGTCCTTGGTTCGATCCCAGAGGGCCATTTGCACTTCTCAATGCATTTCTTACGGAGATAACGGAAACAAAACTTAGGTACTTCCCGGCATGTTATCGACTTCAAACTTTGCATATAGAAAGATCAAGTCTATACAAATCAAACAGTGCATTCACAGCTATCAATGTGTCCTGGGTTCGACACCAGGTGTCTCTGCAATCAGAAGTTGATCCGATTTTTAGGAATTATTTTGAAAACTTTCCCAATAATATATAAACTTGAAATTCGGCATATAGATAGAGATCATAGATTCATTTCATGAACATATTTTAGATTTCCTAGATAGTCTTTGGTTTGAATCCAGAGAGCCATTTACATTCGTGAGAAGTAGAACGTAGTTTGAGGCAGTTGTAACCAATATTTTTGGTTGAATTTTCACACACAGTCAAAGATGGTGATCTTCTATAGTGCTGCATAGTAAGATCACCAGTATGACCCCGGTTCGATGCCAGACGATGAAATTGCAGCGAATTATAAGAATTTTTTCAATCCTTATTTTTTTCTTTTGATGACCGTCCCGATTGTTGCCGATATAAAATTAGTATTGCCGATCTGCTTGCAGTATGCAAGCTACATTTTACTCGTATATATATACATTCATAGGGGATCAAAATTCTAACCATGTTCCACAAGTGCCACCGACTTGAAATTTTTACGACGTTATGGCCATGACGTGTAACCTCCAGGAAAAAGCCGACTTTGAACCTCAGTGTCATGGGTTCGATTCCAGAAGGCCCCAAAGTCACGATTTTCCCCATAAGATTTCATGGCAGGGATTTTCGAAAATATTTTTGAGGCACTTCCCGGAAAAGGAGAGAGTTGAAATTTGAGGGATCGCTAGATGCCGTGTATATCTAAAGGAAACTACAAAGACATCTACAATGATTATCCTTGGTTCGATGCTAGGCCAGGTCAAATATTCTCCCGTTTAAAATACATAGCGATTTTTAATATTTTTTTTAATTACTTACAGATGACTTGAAACTTGGCACGTGGATATATATCATAAATATATTTCATAATAAAATTTTAGAACTCGCTGATGGTCCTTGGTTCGATCCCAGAGGGCCATTTGCACTTCTCAATGCATTTCTTACGGAGATAACGGAAACAAAATTAAGGTACTTCCCTGTATGCTATCGACTTCAAACTTTGCATGATAGAAGAGCAAGTCTTTATAAATCAAACTGTGCATACACAGCTTACAATATGTCCTGGGTTCGACACCAGGTGTCTCTACAATCAGAAGTTGATCCGATTTTTAGGAATTATTTTGAAACCTTTCCCAATAATATAGAAACTTGAAATTCTGCATATAGATAGAGATCATAAATAACTTTCAGAAACATCTTTTAGATTTCCAAGATCGTCCTTGGTTCGAGTCTCGAGAGCCATTTACAATGGTGAAAATTAGAACGTCTTTTGAGGCAGTTGTAGCCAATATTTCTGTTCGAATTTTCACACATAGTTAGAGATGGTGATCTTCCATTGCGCTGCATAGTAAGTTCACCAGTAAGACCTGGGTTCGATGCCATACGATGAAATTTCAGCGAATTTTAAGAAATTTCAATACTTTTTTTTTCTTTTGAGGACCGTCCTGATATGATGCCGATATGAAAATAGTGTCGTCGATCTGCTTGCAGTATGCAAGCAACATTTTACTCGTTTATATAAGTTGGTCAGGGGAAGTATTAATGCCTTAGAACTTGTTGATACACTTTTTTTAGAGCCTTCAATGTCATGGTAAATATATTTTACAATTCTTTCCCGTAATTTTCCTAAATTTGTTTGTCTGCAGGGTGTTTACTGGAAGTCGATGTTTTTAGATTGGGTAGTATGTTTTGCTCATCCCTCACTACTTGCCGTGTATACACAACAAGTAGTGGGGGAGTGTGGTTGGGAAGGTCGTATTGTGCAGAAGGGTTTAGTAAGTTTTAGTTATGTTCAAGATGTGGGACCTTTAGCACTGCGCTTTTGTTATGGGATGGTTTTACGCTGATGGCGTTTTCATAACCCAACGAGACTTTCGCCGGAACTTCAATGTTCCGCCACGCTGGCCGATTACGGATCGTAACACAATTTTGAGGTGGATGCATAATGTGAATACTACGGGATCAATGATGAAAAGAAAACCTCCAGGGCCAGCGAAAACCATTCCTACACCTCTTTAATGTTTCGCTGATGGCCCTTTGTTCGTTCCCAGTTAGGCATTTGCATATCTCAATGCATTTGTAATGGGGATAACAAAATCCTATTTAAGGTACTTCCCTGCATGATATCAACTTCTAACTTTGCATTAACCCTCGAACGCCCAGAGAAATTTTTTCTTTAAAATGTATTAATTTTGAGTTATTTCTGTTTGTATTGACTTAATACGATTGAATAATTACAATTTTTAATGATAAATAATATTGTTTTTTAATAAATAGTGGTTGCGTATACGCAACCGTGGGCGTTCTCCATGTCGATTCGGGTCAGTGAGCGTAAAACGCCATACTAAAACAATTATGCAACATATTACCTGTTGTAAACATTTATTTATTACCAAATAAATTTTAAGCATACATACTCAATGCTATATGTATATATACTTATTTTTGCCGCAAATGTTTGAAATTTTTATAAAATAAACAAATAATCAGTTGTGATGGCACATAAAGCATATAGTACTTTTACGAACTGTTCACAAAGATGTGGTACTTCTCAAAACAATATACACACAAACCAACATTGCACTTCCTGCATGATGTTTGACATATTGTTTTACAAAATTCTCCTGCACATTTGCATCTTCTCTTATCACTATTCACAATTATAAAATGGCCAATCGAATCAAAATGCAGTTCTTCCGTAGCGGCTCTATTTCTTACATTTCCTCGTTTTCCTTTCTGGTAAGGCTTGCCATATTTCAAAAGATAATGTTGGACGATGCTTCTTCTGAATTGCACCTGCGTCAAAGACTTCCCCGAATGCCGCATTGAAACCCATGCATTCTGTACCGCAGCATCAATGATCCACGTTAGAATTTGCCAATACCATTTTTTCCCTCTAATAGCGATTCGACAATTGCTTATATTTTCATCCATTCTATCAGTTCCTCCCATGAAAATATTGTATTCTCGAATCATGCGTGGCCGTTGTATTTCAATCCGTTTACTAAGTTTTTTGCACCAGCGTTTCACTTTGTCTGTAGGATAAATACCATGGCACGTTGAAGCAACAGTTACGATAGAGTTATCTACCCACTTGCACACAATTACGCCCGAGTTTTTCTCACAACGATATGCATAATTTCCCCTATTCATCTTTCTCATTTCACCCTTAGATGGTAATGGGCAGTATTTAGGGATCCTATTTTCTCTTAGAGTTCCCGTTCCACCATATCCCCGGCTTTTTAGTTTCTCGAGAAGAGGGACACCAGTAAAAAGGTTGTCAAAATAAATGCTAAATGGCAAGCCTTTTACTTCCTCTGGTAGACTGTCTAACATTACCAACATCGGCGCAGCACATTTCCCAAACTCTGCTTCATACTCTGGATTTCCAGAAGGATTCTTGCCTTGATACACATCGAAGTCAATTAGATAGCCAGCCTTTGTATTCAGACACCACGTCTTGTATCCAAAACGGATTGGTTTTCCGCGAATAAATTGCTTGCAAGAGTGGCGGCCATAATATGCAATCATGCACTCGTCAAAATCAATGTCTCGTACAGGTCTAAAATGTTTGCGGCAATTTAGGCTAAACTTTTCAAGCAAAGGGCGCAATTTCCACATTTTATCATCTGTATTTGGACTATTGTTATCCGCACAATGCAAGAATCTACATATATCTAGAAAGCGATTACGGCACATAGCTCCAGCAACCATTTCACAACGAGTATCACCGCTTTCTTCCCAAAACATTCTCTTATTTGGTAATTGGTGATAACTTGAAAGCAAAAGAATGCCAAGAAAAACTTTAACCTCATCTTTCTCAATATTTGGGTTAGGCAAGTTCAGGAAGAGAGCGTATTTATTGCTCTCGGTCACTAAATGGTCCAAAATGTCATCGTCAAAAAATAATTCGAACATTTCCACGCACGACTTATCCCTAAACTCAGAGTAATTTTGTTCCGGGAAAGGGGGCAGGAAATCACTGATATCTTTTTCCTCCCAAACAAGGTTCTTTTGATTATGAATACCTTTTCTTTTCTTTTTGTAAATATCTCTCCTTTCCTTCAAACACAAATTATGTGCAGCAGTTAACTCTCTCGGCTCGGCATATGTGTAAATCTGCTCTCCAGGAACGACGGCAGGCACAGTCCCAATATCACCTAAAATGTCGTCAGGTATTCTGCGGAAAACAACTTCAGCACCTGCACTTAGTTGCCGACCAGATAAATTGTCAACTTTTCCGGCTTCATCTTCTTCTGCGGAATCTTCATCAGAAGCGACGTTGCATTCCGGAGGTTCAATATAAATGACATCTAAATCACCGTCAATATCATCAGATTCAAGCATGTCCAGTGCTTCTTTCAACGTAAGATCACTGAAAATTGTAATTCATGCATATTAATACTCGTTATTGCCTTCATCACTGCAAAATTTGCACTAAAAACTGCAACGTGAAATGAGAATTCCAAGAAATTGCCAAAATTTGAGAGAGAGTCCTATTGCTACCATTACCGCCCGTGGTTGCGTATACGCAACCACATGTATCAAGACTAATTATCATAAACATAAAGGAGTTTATCCGCCAAAAGGTGATGTAGGTAGTAGCATTATAATGTCTGTCAACGAAATCATGCAATATAAGCACTGGAAAATGCAAGGAATAAAAATTAGCCTTCTACTTACACGAAGCGTACATCCATGTTGAGCGTGAGCTGCACCGCGATCTACGTCTGCCACCTTTTCTGTCCTAAGCTTGACTGATGGCAAAAAAGTCATTGGAACATGTAGACAGATGTCTTGGGCACAAAGTAGCAGTTTTATAAGCCGATAAGAATAACGTTGTGGCGTCAGGGACAGTATTTGTAACATTGTTATGCCGGTTGCGCATACGCAACCGTGGGCACTCAAGGGTTAAATATGATCAAGTCAAAACAAGTCATAATGTGTATTCACAGCTGTCAATAGGTCCTGGGTTCAACACCAAGTGTCTCTAAAATTAGTAACTGATACAATTTTTAAGAATCTTTTTGAACCCCTTCCCGATAATATAGAAACTTAAAACTTGGCATGTAAATAAAGATCATAGATACATTCCAAACAAGTGTTGTAGATTTCCTTGATCATCCTTGGTTCAATCTCAGTGAGTTATTTGCATTATTTTAGGCATTGTAATTTGATCATTGGCAAAATAAAATAATAATAATAATTAAGCTATGCATTTCAGATTGGGATAATCGAGTCTTAATTCAGGACCTTCCTGGTATGATATGGACCTATGTTATTGGGAAGGGGTTCAAAAAAAATCTTTAAAATCGTATCAGTTACTGATTTTAGAGATGCCTGGTGTCGAACCCAGGATATATTGGTAGCTGTGAAAACACATTATGGCTTGTAAGGACTTGATCTTATTTAATGCAGGGATTGAAGTCAATACCAGGTACCTAAAATTGGTTTCTGTTATCTCTGTAAGAAATCATTGAGGAATGTAAATAACTCACTGTGATCGAACCATCATCGGAATGTTCAATGGTGAACATGAAAGACATTCATGATCTCTATCTACATGCCGAGTTTCAAGTTTCCATCTTATCGGGAAGTGATTTTAAAAAATCTTAAAAATTGCCACAATGTATTTTAATTATGAGTATATTTTCCCTGACCTAGCGTCGAACCAAGGTCAATCTTCGAGGATGTCTTTATGGTTTCTATCGGATATGCTAGGCTTCTAGCAATCTCTTGAATTTGACTTGAAATTTGTATGCTTTATATATTTATATATATGCTTGCATTCTCCAAGCATGTTTATAACACAAATTTCAAGTTGACATCATATCGAGAGGGTCCTCAAATGTAGAAAAAGTATTGAAAATATTCTTAAAATTTGCTGCAATTTATCCATCCTGCATCGAACCCGGGTCTTCCTGGTGATACTTACTATGCAGCACAACAGAAGATCACCGTCTCTAACATGTATGAAAACTCAAGCAGAAATATTGGCTGCAACTGCCTCAAACCATATCCTACTTTTTCCTTATATTCCTTGTGTGAGAAATTTTAAGGTACTCTGGAATCAAACCCAGGAACATTATGATCTTATCTAAATTTTTTCTCAAACTGATTTTTAATGTACATCTTCTTGCTAAGCAAGAACTTCCTATCATTTCGATAAGTGGATGAAAAAAATAATGAAAAACTACCCAAATGTGATTTATATGTGAGATATATTAACGGCCCAGAATCGAACCACGGTCTTTCTGGTGATACTTCCTATGCAGCACAATAGAAGATCACCATATCTAACTATGTGTGAAAATTCAAGCAGAAATATATGCTGCAACAGCTTCAAACAGCATCCTACTTTTCACATATATTCCTTATGTGAGAAATATTAATGTGCTCTGGCATCAAAGCCAGGAACAGCGTGGTCTTACCTATTTTTTCTTAAACCGAGTCTTAATATACATCTTATATCTAAGCAAGAACTTCCGATCATTTCAATAAGTGCATGAAAAAATAATGAAATACCCCAATACTAATGAGTCTGTCCATCTCAGTTAGAAAGGAAAGTTACTATGAGAACATTTTCCATGCTTAAATTGGTGTTTCCTCATCTTTTCTTTTTAGACCGGAGAAGAACTCGGTTGGAGGTTATCTTGTTCCGAAGATCTGAAGATCCATCTTGATGACAATGGCATGAGACTAAGAAGAGGGAGACCCCAGACACATGCTCCACCTACAAGGCATAGGAGAGATCTCACAGGGACTTCTATGACGACTACGCAGGCATCCTCTCCCTCTCAGATACCATTAGAGTCTCACTCTGCCCCTCTCCCATCTCCTATTCCTCAGAGCACCACCCTCTCCCCTCCTCCTTCCTCAACTTCTGTTCAGCCTGCAGACCAATCTCAAAACAGTACTGAGAACTCTCTACCAGTTCAGTTATCTTCGTCTGTTCCCTCCAGTGTCATTAAGGTTATTCCCATCTCAGCCTTTGTTACTCAGTCAGCAAATACAACGTCACAGTCTCCTGGTTTGAACATTCCAACCTCAAGGCCCACACCTACCCACAATTTGACTGTCTCCTTGACTGTAGTCATATCACCAGCATCATCTGAAGAAAATGACACTGGGGAATTGACCTCTGAACACTCACATGACTTTATGTCTCAATCTTCAGAAAAAGTCATCTCAATTACTGACTTGTCCAATGATTCTTCTCAGTTACCCTCTAAATCTGATGGTGATGAAAACTCAGGAGCTAAAGTTATCAATCTAGATGTGATTTACTTGGATTCGACATTTCCCCCAGAAGTAAATTCTCAAAAGATGGTAACTTCTCCACCAACAGAAGTTACTCCAAAGTCATCATCAGTTTCATTCACACCCAAATCACCACCAAACATGGATGAATCTACAATATCCTCTGTGTCAGTTTCAGTCTCTACCCTCGCTCTTCATCCAGAACTTCCTCCCATTGTATCTGAATCCTTGAGCCAACCTGATACACAGAAGCCATCTTTATCTCCAATCGCTCAGTCCGATTCAGTACCTGCAATGCCCTTGAAAATGGTTCCAAAAACTTCGGACACGCCACACACCTCACCATCTGAGTCTTCACCAACTATGTCCTTGCTTACATCACCAGCAGTTTCGGAATCTGTACACGAAACTATAGAAACAAGCACTCATGCTGATACTAGCAATTTTGCAACAGACGCATCCTTGTCTTATGTTCCAGACACAAGAGTGGACATTATGGATGGTTACGGCCCCTCAGATGCATCCAATCCTGCACCAAAAAACATAAGGATAACAGCTGTTATCAGTAATGACCTCGATGATAAAGTAGATGATGCTGAAAAACAGGACAGCTTAAAGGAATCCTTGAAAGACATGCCAACAGTTGATGTTTCTCAAAATGAGGTAATGAAGCAAGGGAATGATGACGATGGTTATCAATGGATTAAGGTCAGTGCTGAGAAGGAATCCTCTGACACAGAGAAGCCACCAGCTAATTTAGCCAATGAAAAGAACAAAGATGAGGTGACCTTGACTGTCCTCAGCTCAGATGGAATTACAACTGGGCAAAGCTCTGGAAGCAGTAGTACAGACAACAGAGGTCATATTGAGTTTGATGGGGAATGGACAGAGGTTGGCACATTGGACCCAGTCTCTGAAAGATTCCTTGAAGAGAGGGACGAGGTAGATGTCATCACCTCCTCCTAGGCCCAACCGCAGTAGGAAACTGACAAGACCTCAGGGTCGCTCCTTCTACACATACTTTCTGAGCAGAGTTTTAGGGTGAAGAGTTAGTATCTTTCTGTCAGTGGGAAGGTGGATAAAATGGTGGTAGGTTTTTTTGGTGAACTGCTTCACTTCCATTGTCCTTCTACCAGTGGGTTTGGTTCAAAGCGTATTTGACTCACATTGCTCCTTACAATATTTCTGGCACCATTGAGTCATGAGTGCAAATTGACTATTAGTGGTCACCATTCAGCCCAAGTGCAGATTGTTATCCTTCAGTTCTGCATATGATGGACTCTTTAGCAGAATAACTCTGCTTGAGAACCCAGTGTGGACATTTATGCTTTCTGAAATACGTAAAATGATGAACCTCTTTGCTATAATACTTAAACTTCAGAAATGCTTAAACAACATTACCAATAATTTATCTTTTTGTGAAAACAAGCAGTATCTTGCCTTATTTAGAAAACACAATTTCTTGTTATAAACAGGATTAAACATCTTAAAGAATGATTGCCTCATATTTATTCAAGTAGAATCTCAGATTGGCAGAAGACAATTAATATTACTTATCAAGGGTTCGTCATTTTACTGTAAAGATTAGCAAAAATGAATCATGTTCATGATATATGTAAGAAAAGGATTATTTCATATTAGAAAGAAAGTTTTTTGACACATCATTGAGGAAGATCTCATTTTATCAATAGATTTTTATATAGAGAAACCTACTTGAGGTTCTGGTTATTGCATTTAGCAGTTTTTCTTATAAGAAAATTAAGAAGATAGTGCTTTTAAGGCCTGGCAATAATAATATTATTAGCTACCAGTAGAAGCAAGTTAATTGCAAAATTTTTGGTCTGTTGACAAAAGAAATTTGTTTCAATTTCATGAATAATATGTAACTGAAGCTTTTCCATTTTAGTATGCTTGATGCTACCCAAAATGTCAAGTAATAATACTTCCAGGTATTCAGTCACTCATTATTTTTATTTACATTTCATTCCACATGTATGCAAACTTGCAGAAAGTGAATGAACAATAGCAACTGAGGAAAACTATTAGTCAATTAAAGTATAATCATGGCTTAATTATTTTATGAGCTCTTAAAGCTTAATTAGATTTCAAAATTTTGGAGCATTGCCAATATTTTATCATTAGAGCAATAAATAAAGTCTTAATTGCTTGCTTAGTTATGAGATCTTTAAAGGATATTGAAACTATCAGATTGTTTTAAATATTATGTTGCATTTTAATTTATGATTATATCATCATTAGCTTTTAGAAAGTTTCTAGGAAGATTATTTCTATAAATTTTACCTCAATTTTTTATGCTTATAATTCTTTGAGAATGAAAGAAAAAGAAGGATTTTTAAGTTACTGTAATAATTCATTTTAAATTGCATAGTGATATTGTTTTATATCTAGAATCAAAATCTTATCATTCTGTACTAATCACAAGTGAAAAACCGGTGACCGATTGCGGAAATTTATTAACTTTGACAGTATTACAAAATTTATTTGAATGTTACATTTTGAGAATTATTATTAAACTTAAATTCTACCCTATGCAAAGAATAATTTAGGTTTCCTCATTTTAGAGTCAAGAAATAAAAGTTACATTTGATCTTAACGTTACATGCTCCTCATTATGAAGATACTGAGTAAATGTATCTTGTGTGATCACGTGGAGTGGAGAGCTGGAAAAAACAAGTTGGAGTTTTCTTTATTGATATATATGTAGGTTATGTAGTAGATTAATGGTGAATACTGTTAATAACTTATGTTCTTACTTGCTCATATTATTCCTTAATACAAATATTTTTTCATATCTTTCTAGGTGCAGATATCCCAGGATCTGTATCCTTTAAAATTACTTGACAGCAAACTTATTATATATCAGTTTTCAGTGGAGCCATTTTCTTCAATTTCATAATCTGCTTGTGGCATTAAGTGCTTTCACTTATCTAATTTTTTTCACATATGTAGTTACAAAATTCAAACATTTCATTATTGCTATACAACCATAATTACTATATTTTGGCTATAATTCCAAAATGGACAATATTTTCATGTTTTTATCTCATCAGAGATTTGTTTACTTTATTATCATTTTTGTTTAACACTATGAATCCTCTTTTTCAGGAGTAATGATTTTTCATGCGCTATCATTATTTATGCTTGTACTTGGAATTGAAGATGATCAACTCCATCCTCTAGCAGGAAGGAATTGAGCATCTATGTCTTATTCATCATAGATATTTTATTTATTATTTTTATTTGTATTTTATATAACTCTTAATAATATTGACTTGTATATATGTATATCCTGTTATTTATTCAGTTCGAGTGGATGGGAAGGAGTAGATAATGGAGATTAGGGAAGAACCGAGGGTTTATATAGGATTAAGAATGAGATTAGATTATGGGTATTAGCCAAGGGTTATTTTGTATATTTTATATAAGTGGTACGAAAAAATGTTTCATACAAAAGTTGTAGTAATATACATTATCTATAACTTTTATATGTAATTGTATATACCTACATTGCATTCTGACAGAGATATTAATGAAACAAAATTTTTGTTTGATAAACCGGAAGTAGCTGATTATGTACTTTGTGAGAGATCTAAAATGAAAACTATTGGTCGTATCAACACCAAATTTTATATATATAGTACTTTGGTTGGTGTCCTTAGAGTTGATTAGTTTTTGGAGTAAATCAGTTAATAGAAAGTTGAAGTTTACTTTTCGAAGCTCGTTTCCATTTTTGTAAAATATCTCCATTAATCTGGTATTTAGGTATATACTATTATTTTTACAGTTTTAGAAAATGAAATTTAATATAACTTTTGTATGAAGCATATTTTTGTATAACTGATTGTTTAGGATTTAATCTTGAAATTCTGATAAACCGGAAGTTACTGATTATGTTTTTTGTGGGCTCTCTGGGCGAGAGGCCAATTTCACCGTTTTTCATGGAAAATGTCCCAGTAAACATTATAATATTGTATGTAATGATTGTGACGTAAAAGATAATATGATATAAATTAAGAACTTACCATCCAAGTTTATATTGAATATAGAGTTCGAAATTACTTCCGTAGATAAATATTTACATCTTATATATGGAGAAAGTCATGTCCTGGCCACATCAGATTTTTTCGATATTATCTTGAGAAAATACAAAAATAAATGCATTATAAAGCAAAACAATTATATTTGGTTAAAATTATCATTTTTATGCGTCTCTTTTCGACATTATCTTGAGATAAATACAAATATAAACGCAAAATAGATCAAAAAAGTTTGAGCGAAGGAAAGGTCCCGAAAGATTGGAAAATTGCAAATGTCACGCCAATATTTAAAAGCGGCTCTAAGGACGATCCAGCTAATATCATACCTCTCAAATAAACATCACAAAATTTAACAACTGGAATTTCACACTGTCTCAAATTGTAATCAAACTTTTTGTTGGAATGTAGTTTTAATAGTGTTGGAATAGATTTCTTCAGTTGTTTCCCTTCTAGATGATGTACGTTTTTAAA
Source organism: Sympetrum striolatum (assembly GCA_947579665.1). Classification (NCBI taxonomy): domain Eukaryota; kingdom Metazoa; phylum Arthropoda; class Insecta; order Odonata; family Libellulidae; genus Sympetrum; species Sympetrum striolatum. The sequence continues at coordinate 77,356,757 of OX388351.1, forward strand.
GAAATTTCCGATCGTCTTGGACAGTTTAGTGCTTGTCTATCTTATGCAGTTGCTATTTTAATATATTCAATGATTTTTAAACCTTGTTAGCTTAACAGGAATAGTTGACAACATACTTTAATTTACACTAAACCACAAAAAATAAAATAGTCCTAACAATATATTATGAAGAAGAACAATTTGTACTTTTTCCATAGTATTTATTAAAAACATTAAATGGAAACAAAACACGACTAGTTTTCCCTACAACCCTATGCTGTGGATTTTTCTTTTAACCGCAAATTAATCCTTTATTATCAGAATAGGTCGTTATTACTAACAATGTAAAGCCTTATTCATCAATACTATGACTTCTATATTTTTATTCAGTAACTCAAATTTGCCTCAATTGATTCTCTTCATGTTCGTGTTTTTGATTTGGCTGAAAAACGTTTTCGAGGCAAATATTTATTTTGGTCCATTCAAAAACTCCAACCAAGTTCGCTGATTTACCCTGCTGTTCAACACCTTAACTTTCCTTTGGCTTCAGAGTTTGCCAGTAGCAGGGAGGAGGTGCAGGGAAAAGCTTGCAAAGTTGGATAATGGAAGAGAGAAGCTTTCTGGAATGAGTAAGAAAAGAACTTGGATAATGTGCTCACATTGAAAGGGTCAGAACCAGAGGGTTGCAGTCACTCGGAGTCTCCTGATGGTTCTGTATATTCTCGCATTGGGTATTAAGATATATCCATCAAAAACATTAAAAAATTCGTACTAATCCCCATTATATATTTTTTACAGGGAAACGTATTTTTAATGAATCATTTAGCATACATCAGTAGGAACAAGCATTACTTTGTGATAAGTCAGGTGATGAGAAACCTTTGCCATAAATTTTACCTATATGGTAATGCATATGAGTTTATTAGAATGAATTTTCATACACATTTCTAGCTTAAGCTCTATCATTATGATTTCATTGACATTTATGCTTCAGGGTTAAAATATTTCATTGATATGTAAAGATCATGCCATTCATGATGGCTCACAAATTATCATATTATTTTCAATATAATTTCCATCAAGCGATAATTTTAACTTAAGCTATAATTGTATTACATATTTATTTTCAAAAGATAGTGAAAAATATAGATAATTAACTAAGTTAATGAATATAAAATTATACTGTAGTTTTGTATTCTCAAATGAGTGAATGAGACTAAATAATTACAAAAAACGATATTTAGAGTCTAATGTTACAACACAGAATGGAATTATTTTCATCTATTCAAGCATTCAATGATTATTTTAAACTGGTCTTTGTATACTGAATGTCACAATATGAAATACATTTATATTATTAAATAATATTGGTAATATTACATGTTGGTAATTTATTAATCTTTAACTTCATTTTATCTTAAGTTCTTAAGTTGTCCTATAATATGTTTTTGCAAAAGCCAAAGGTTCAATTGGAATTTTACGTAATATTTCAAAGACAGCAGTGGTTTAAGGTAAAATGGAGTGGGAATTATTGGACGATGAAATTTTTGAAGAATCTTTAAATTGGAATTTAGCTTCAATGAAATTATTTCAATCATGAAAACTACTTATAAAAGTGTACACATGCATCAGTTTGAATCAAAGAAAACCTGGGCTACATTTAACTAAATTTCCTTCTCATATATAATCTTCAGGTGTACTTGGTTGTCCCCCCATGAGAGGCACTCCATGAACTCAGGGGCTTTCAAGGAGCGCTTCAACAGAAGATACCTTCATCTTGTTCGCAAGTACTCCCAAGTGATTGTGGGGCAGTTCTTCAGACATCACCACTCAGATTCCTTCCGAGTCATCTACAATGAGAGAGGTAAGTTTATTTCTTCACATATTCTAACATTGATTAGTAAATATGCGTTAGTATAGAGGTTTGAAGAGTGAAAATCACTGTAATCATTTCAAAGGTAATATCCAAAGATTTTTATAGCATTAATCATAAAATATAAATATTAATAATGTTAGGTTTCTTATGCCTAAATTAATTAAAAATGTTATCATTTTTCACTAAAATTTAAAGACATGAGTAGGACAGAGGATTAGAATATTTCAATACTATCATTAAACATTAAATAATGAAAAATAGATGATGGATAATATTCTGTTGATTATTCTTCACTGTATGCCTCAACTCAATATCTTTCTTTAAATGTACTATATGTTCCATCTACAGAAAGCTACAACAAATAAAGCTACTACAAATCTTTGCATTCCTTTAACTCCTCCTAAACTGAGGATTCTGACTATAGAATATGTGAATTCAAACTTTTTTGTTGTAGCCATTTTTATATCTCTGGAAAGGGAAATCTAGAAACTCAAATATTTCTCGAGGGATCTAACCTCATTAACTTCAGCACTAGGATTCAATCTATGTTACGAGTCTGGCTATGCAAAACTTTTAATCGGGGATTTTGTATATTATAGGTTGTTTAGTGGGACCACATGGCTCATTTCGTTATTTATGTAAAGAAAATAAATGAAATTGCGTCTTTAAACAGTATCCTTCTTCAGCAAACTGGCAAAAATCCTAATGTTAGCAACCTTTTTGCCATTCAAAGATGGAACAAATTAGATATAGCTAAGCTCAACCCTCACTTATTTATTTATTAATTTAAATTTGATTCATTAACAGTCATTACGACCAATTACAATGAATGTTAAAACAACATATTGAAATAAACATATTTATAAATATCAACAAAGCTGCATTGAAATGCAACCAAACATTTGTAAAAAGCGAAAAAAGATGTTAGTGAGATAATTTAAATTAAATGAGAAAAAAATAAGATAAAATAATAAAAAATAATAATCATAAGTTACATAAGGAGATGTAAGGGGAAAAAACAATAATGATGGGAAAAGATGAATAAATAAATATGAGGGAAAGATGAAAAGGACGAAACTCGAGACAACGAAGTAAGCTAAAGAGCGAGATTAATGAATGGACGAAAGGAGTGAATTAATGGGGGAAAACAGTTCAAGGGAAGGGTTATTGGATAAGAGAGAATTGAAAAGTGTTGGAATTCGATAGAAAATTGATCTTTGAGAGATTGAAAGCGTGAAACGAGGTACGTGAAGGAAGTTAGAATTGCGGGAAGGGACGTGAAGGGAAAAGCAAGGGAGGATGTCGGTAGTTCTGCAACGGCCGTTAAAGATTGCGTGAAGAAATTTTAAATCAAATGATTTGCGACGATGAAGAAGAGAAGAAATGCCGAGAAAGGAGAGGATTTGATCACGAGAACAGTTGTAAAAGTGGGGCACTCGCAGACGAACAATTGAGATGAAGAAGTTTAAGGGACGGTTGAGCCTTTTGAGGTTGGAAGGGGTAGCAGATTGCCATATTGGGATGCAATAGTCCATAATGGGGCTAACACAACCAGTAAAGATAGACTTTAGGGCAAAGGGGTCTGCAATTTCTGTGAACCGGGAAAGCATTCCAATCAGTGACATACACCTTGAAGTGACCCAGCTCACATGTTCACGGAATGTCAATTTGCTGTCGAAAATCACTCCAAGGTCTTTGTGAGAAGAAACGGTATTAATAATTTCACCGTTAAGGCGATACACGGGCGGAGTAAGGTCCTTCTTCAGGGAAAACGACATCACCGCAGACTTGCACGGATTTATTTTCGCTATTGATGCTATTTTAATATTTGAAGCAATTTCATTCAACTTTAGGTCTGCCAATATCCTGGATGCTTTTGGCTCCTTCAGTGACACCCTGGCAAACCCCTAGTGGAGCAAATAATCCCAGAGTTCGTCTGTACAAATTTGACACCGACACGGGATAGGTAAAATATCTACATACATATAAACTCTGCATATATCTCATAAACAACTAAAAAGACTCTCTCTAAACTTGTGAATTACTGAATATAATTTTATTCATCCTCAACTTTATGAATCTATTAGGAGGTAAAATTAATATTTTGATGAAAATTATGTATATCTGTTGTGCGAAATTGTGATCTGAAAATTTAGTCTTGGCCTATTTTTTCACTTTTAATTTCTTCAATTTCATTGATTATGAAGTAAAACCCTGTAATAATAAGTTCATTACCTACTTAAATACTTCAATAAATATCTACTATAAAAAATTTCATAACAGTTCATATAACCTACTTAAAATACAAATTACTCTAATATTTCATTAATCAATTATCTCATATGTGTGTATTAAACCAATCATTTTTACTTTCTCCATATACGAAGTATAGAGAAAGTATTGTTTTCATGAAAAAAATCGACTTCGAGATTTCAACGGAAATACATGTTTTGGAGTCCCTAGAACACGTTTTGTCCATTTTCGGAATGATGTCTGTGTGTATGTGTGTGTGTGTGTGTGTGTGTGTGTGTGTGTGTGTTAGTGTGTATGTGTGTGTGTGATAGTGGGCGCTCTGACGTGAAAACTATTAGTCGTATCAATACCAAACTTCATATATAGTACTGTGGTGTGTGCTGTCAGAGTTGATTAGTTTTTGGAGTAAATCGATCAACCGGAAGTCGAGCTTTAATCATTAAAGCTCATTTCCGGTTTTCAAAATATCTCCATAAATATGATATATAGGCAGATTGTATACACCGTCAAAGTTTTAGATAATGTTTTTTACTATAACTTTTGCCTTTAACATATTTTTGTATCACCGGTTGATTAGGAGTTATTCGTGAAATACTGATAAACCGGAAGTAGTTTATTATGTACCTTGTGGGCGCTCTAACATGAAAACTATTTGTTGGATCAACACCAAATTTCATATATAGTACTTTTATTACAGTCTTTAGAGTTGATTAGTTTTTGGAGTGAATCGGTTAACCGGAAGTTGAGCTTCATTCTTCAAAGCTCATTTCCGGTTTTCAAAATATCTGCATAAATATGATATTTAGGTATATACTATTATTTATAAATGTTTTAGAAAATGTAATTTACTATAACTTTTGTATGAAACATATTTTTGTATCATTGATTTTTTAGGAGTTATTCATGAAATACTGATAAACTGGAAGTTGCTGACTATGTACTTTGCGGGCGCTCTGGGCTCTATGGGCGAAAGACCAATTTCATCGTTTTTCATCGAGCATGTCCCGAAAAAAATTACTTATAATGTTTGTGACGAAAAAGATAATAATATATAAATTAATCACTCATCTTCCAAGTTTAGATGGAATATAGAGTTCGAAATTACTTTCGTAGATAAATATTTACATCTTATATATGGAGAAAGTTATGTGCTGGCCACATCAGATTTTTATTGATTGTATAAGGGTCATTCCATGCCAAGTGGTCTAGTGGTCCCCGCTCGACCATCACGGATTTCAATGAAATTTTGTATGGACATTCACACATATCTCTTATGAACATTTGTGAAGTTTTACTTTTGCCAATGGTATACTTGCTGAGATATAGTAGTTTGTTTGACCCTGTGTCGCTGCCTTCTTCAACATGACTATGAGTTTTCAGTAAATTTGAGGCATCGTATCTCAGAGAATTGTTTTATGAAGTAAACACACTTTGGCTATCCTAAACAACTTTTTGTGCTCTATTAAACAAAGTAATAAAAATAACTCTAAGTGCGACCTCCTTACAGAAACTTCTGTGCAAAACTGGCCCAAAAAATTGCGGATCGAAAAAAATTAAAACTTTGGCTTTTTATATTTCAAGAAGAAACGATACAATCAATGTGAAACTTATCGCATGATAACATATCAATACATAGTTTAGAAATATAAAATTTCATATTCCTAGTACTTTCCATTATTTTAAAAATTGAGTCAACATTTGACAATTTTTGTAAAAAAGCCAAAAATAGGCTATTTTTACCCCGCTTTTGCAAAAAAAGACCCTCTGGAATTTCTTTTGAAAAATTTTTATTCAATAGAGAATGATTTCAACCCTCTAAAAAAGTATATCTAGTTTTTCATCTCGAGCATATAAGGCCCTAGAAATAGGGACAACTATGAGGATGACATTTGTAAAAACGAGAAAAATAGGTTATTTTCTGTCCGCTCTTAGAAAAGAAAGACCTTTTCGATAGTCTTGTAAATTATTTTCATTTGAAAGAGCTTGTTTTAAACCTCTTAAAAAAGTACACTTGGTTTTTCATCGCGAGCACGTACAGCCCTAAAAAATTAACAAAGTTGAGAACGTTGCTATGGTGGCGCCACATGTCTTCTGTTGTTTATCGTCCTGGTTATTTTATGTAGACATTTTTGTATATTGAGTTGGTCCATGACTGGTACTGGTAGTGACATCGTCACTACCAGTGCAGGCATTTGAACCAGTAACCCCATCGCCGTAGGGGCTACGCCCGATAGCCATCCAATACTAGCCATAGGTGGGTTTCTTGGTTGAGGATCCCAAGCCTGCAATTTGTTTTCTTCGATTAGGTTGTAAATCCCTCTCCCCTCATGGGGACAGTGGCTTGGTAAGCGACCGGGTTCGGATACCGGTCACCATCCACTGTTTTGAGCTACCTGCCGGGGGGTAACCCGGTGCTCTTCTGCTACCTGCTGGGGGGTATCCCAGCATTTCTCTTTTGGTCTTAGGACCTTTCTTGTATCACTTGGAGTGATACCTGATAAATTCTTTTTCGCTAAAACATCTTAAAAGCGACACCGAAAGAGTAAAGAGCTCATTCCCCGCCGCCGCCTCCACGGGGCTGAGGGGGGGCAACGAGTCCTGAACTCGGCGAAGTAGCGGCTAAAAATGGAAGTTGATGAAGTAGAGAGTAGAGTAGAAGGAAAAGGAAAGAGACTGCGCTCTCAGAGCCCAGTAAAAATGGTGGTTAAAGCTAATGAGGCCAAAATATCTGTGCCAAGATATCTAATAGTTAGCAGAACGGATGATGGGAAAGATTTCAACACAACTTCACCATTTGTGGTGGCTAAAGCCATAAAGAACACTGTGGGAGAAGTAGCCTCAATAAAGAAATTAAGAAACGGAACCTTGCTTGTAGAAACAGCAACAGATGCTCAGAGTAAAAAACTCCTTGATCTGAAGTCTCTTGGTCCCTTTGCAGTTAAGGTTAATGCACATCAGAGCCTAAACTACAGCAAAGGTGTTATAAAATGCTTCGAAGTGCAGCACATGGAAGTAGAGGAGTTGTGCTCAGAGCTAGCCACCGAAGGTGTCATAAAAGTAGAAAGGATAATGACGAAAAGGGATGGTGTTCTAAAACCTACTGCCTCCTTAATACTCACCTTCGGAACTCCTCAGTTGCCATCTGATATAAAGCTAGGTTACCAGGTTGAAAGAATAAGACCGTATGTGCCGAATCCAATGCGGTGTTTTAACTGCTTCAGATTCGGACATACCAAGTTCACTTGCAGTCGGGAGAAGATCTGCCCAGACTGTAGCAGTAAGGCCCATGAGGGAACCCAATGTCTCTCAGGGCATCGTTGTATAAACTGTAAAGGAGAACATTCTGCCTGGTCTAAGGACTGCCCTAGTTTTCGCACTGAAAAGAAGATTCAAGAGCTCAGAGCTGTATGTAAGATCTCAGTGACAGAAGCCAGGAAACAGGTGATGGCGACTCCACCTCCTCCCATCCCTTTTTCGAAAGTAGTAGCCAGTCCTTCTTCTCAGGCAACCATGGGCGAACTATTAACCCTGGTGAAGGAACTCGTAGAAGAACAGAAGAAACTTCGAAGTGAATTATCTGAACTCAGAAGCTACCAGTCCGTTCCTCCAGGGAATAAACCTGTTACTGTTAGTGTTAGTAATGAACCAAAGGCTGTTTTAAGCAATAAAAAAGAGGCTGAAATATTAACAAGCAAGGTACACTCTAGAGCTAATGATTCCTCATCCGAAAAAAATTCTACGGAACAAAAATTGGGCAAAGAAACCAAAACACCATGCAAAGAGTCCGAAAAGTTAGTAGAGGAATTGGACTCTGATGAAATGATGGAGACTAATATAGATAAAGATTTAATTGATAGGATTTGCAGAAAAAAAGGGAAAACTAAACAAATTAAACCGTTGAACCATATACAGAACCATGAATACCATACTTCAATGGAACTGCAATGGTTTCTGATATCGCCTACCAGAATTACGTATACTTCTCTCAGAATTATCTCCAGTGTGTGTTTCTCTTCAGGAAACACGACTTAAAGAAAATGATGATGTCCAGCTTCGGGGGTATGCTGTTTATAACAAGGATCTTGCCGGGGTACCTCAGGCCCATGGAGGTGTGGCTGTTCTAGTGCACGACTCTGTTCTTTCAGAAGAAGTGACTCTGACTACAGAACTGCAGGCTGTTGCAGTTAGAGTGTATCTTCCTGCTCAGATAATAATTTGCTCCATCTATCTTCCCCCTAATGAGCCCATCAATATAAATAAATTACTGGATTTAATTGAACAATTGCCATTTCCATTCCTACTTCTGGGTGACTTCAATGCCCATAATTCAGAGTGAGGATGCAAAAGAACTGATGTAAGGGGACGTCGGCTCTCAAATATATTTTCGAGTCTAGACATGATAATTCTAAATGATGGAAGCGACACACATTTTAGTGTTGGAAGCAGGTAATTTTCAGCTATTGACCTTTCTGTGTGTTCCAGCACTGTTGCTCCAACATTCAAATGGGAAGTATACAAAGATTTGTGTAGTAGCGACCATTTTCCTATTATCCTGACGCATCTGACTGCCTCCCCAATGGAGCCTCGCCCTATCAAGTGGATAACGAGAAGAGCTGATTGGGAAAAATTCTCTGAATCAATTCAGCTAGAGGAGGAGGAATTTTCCTCTGTGGATAAACATGTCAAATACTTCACAGATACCATAATAAAGGCGGCGGAAATTAGCATTCCGAAATCCTCTGCTCAGCTTCGTCGCGTCCCTGTTCCTTGGTGGAATGACGAATGTCATTCTGCCATTAAGGATAAACGACGAGCATTTAGAGCTTTCCGTCTCCGACCTACAGAGGAAAAAATGATAAAATACCTTAAGTTAAAAGCTGTGGCTCGCAGGATAGTGAGGAAATGTAGGCGTGATTCATGGATGAAATATGTTTCTACCATTAACAGTTCCACTCCAGTAGCTAAAGTATGGGAAAAGATCAGGAAGATATCCGGTCGGACATCTTCCTGTAGCATTAGTGGTTTATTGGTCAACGGGAAAACAATTACCGAAAAGGTGGATATTTCAAATGAAATTGGATTGGTTATAGAAAAGGTATCTAGTTACGAAAATTATCCACCATCCTTTCGAAATATAAAGGCTGAGAGTGAGCGGAAACAGCTAAAATTTAATTCCCGAAACAAGGAACATTACAATTGCTCCTTTAGCCAGTGGGAACTGGAGACTGCTCTACGTGAGGTACATGATAGCGCCCCTGGTGCGGATTCCATTATTTATAGTATGATGCAACACTTAAATATTACCGCCAAGAAGTATCTCTTAAGAATGTACAATAGAATCTGGGGTGATGGTTGCTACCCAACACAATGGCGGGAAGCCATTATAATCCCCATCCTCAAGCCGGGGAAAGACAAGAAACTACCAGAGAGCTATAGACCAATCTCTCTTACAAGCTGTATCTCCAAAATGATGGAACGAATGGTCAATAGGAGGCTTGTTTGGTTCCTTGAAACAAACAACTTATTGGCCAATATTCAGTGTGGTTTCCGTCGGTATCGCTCCACCACAGACCATCTGGTGAGACTGGAGAGAGCAATATGTGATGCTTTTGTCAGAAGACAGCACTTGGAAGCAGTACTATTCGACCTTGCAAAGGCTTATGATACCACTTGGAGATTTGGCATTCTTAAGACATTACATTCTTGGGGATTACGTGGTAATCTCCCACTCTTTATTAAGAGCTTCCTAAAGGAGCGCTACTTCAGGGTACGTGTCGGGACTTTTCAGTCTCGGCTATTCACACAGGAAAATGGAATCCCTCAGGGGTCTATCTTAAGTGTATTACTGTTTGCTGTTGCTGTAAATGGACTTGCCCAATGTATTAGACATCCTATTGATGGAAGTCTCTTTGTGGATGACTATGGTATATTTCTAGCATCCCAAAATATGACTATTTTGCAACGTCAAATGCAAATGACAATTAACCGAATATACAAATGGGCAACAGAAAATGAATTCAGATTTTCGCACAGCAAGACAGTTTGTATCCATTTCTGTAGAATTCGTGGTCTACACCCAAATCCATCCCATCTTTTAAATGGCACCGAGATACCTTGTGTTGAAAGTGCATACTTCTTGGGAATTAAATTTGATCATAAACTAACATGGCGTCCTCATCTTAAATATTTGAAATCCCGATGCCTAGCTGCCCTAAATGTATTGAGAGTTCTCAGCCACAAATCCTGGGGAGCAGATCGGACCACCCTGCTTAGAATATATCGGATGCTCATTCGATCAAAGCTCGACTATGGTAGCATAGTATATGCATCAGCAGCACCATCAGCTATTAAGGCGATTGATGTGATTCACCACACAGGGATTTGCTTGGCTACAGGTGTTTTTCGAACCAGCCCTATAGCAAGTATTCTTTGTGAGTCTGGGGAACCATCACTCTATATGCGCCGTAAACTGCTGTCTATGCGTTACGCAATAACCCTTAAATCCAAGCCAAATCATCCGGCGTATGAAGCAGTTTTTGTGCAGAGATATAGCCACCTATATGCTGTCCGGGTCCGTTCTCTAAAGCCCTTGGGTATGAGAGTTAAAGGATATTTCAGAGAAATGGAATTTAATATCCCCAAGATGCCAGAAACAAAATTCTCCCAAATCCCACCATGGACATTCCCATGTCCCAACATCCACCTCTGCCTTACCAGACTTGACAAGCAAAAAACTTCTCCTATGGGATACCAACGTGAATTTTATAGACTCCTTGCAGACTTCAGCTCTAGTACTGCCATCTATACAGATGGTTCCAAGCAGGGAAGTCAGGTTGGATGTGCATATGTGGTGAAGAAAACATAAAAACAAACAAGAAAAACAAGAAAAACAATTTCTGTTTCGACTACATCCACTCTGTGGGATATACACAGCAGAGCTATATGCTCTTTTACAATCTCTTTGTTACATATCCGCACACTCCCAGACTAAGTACGTAATCCTAAGTGATTCCTTGTCTGCTCTAAAAGCCATCGAGTCTATTGGTTCCATCCATCCACTGGTACAGAAAATCCAGTCATCTCTGGTGGACCTAAAATTTAAAGGGGTGGAAATAGATTTCATATGGTTGCCAGGCCACGTTGGTATACCAGGTAATGAATTGGCGGATGTTGCAGCTAAAGAAGCTGCTAATAAAAGGTGGACTTTTTATGACCAAGTGCCTGTGAGTGATGTGAAGACATGTATAAAGCACTTGGTTTTTAAACAATGGCAAGATGAGTGGAATGAAATTACAGAAAATAAATTAAGAATAGTGAAACCAAATATTAATTCTTGGCAGTCATCATGTAGGCCCTCCAGACTCGAGGAAGTAGTCCTAACCAGACTACGAATCGGGCATTGCTGGTGGACTCATAAACATCTACTGTGGTCTGAGGAGGCCCCAGTATGTGAGATATGTGACACAGTATTGTCTGTGTCACATGTCTTACTGCAATGCCCCCAGTTTGATGATGAGCGAAGGAGATTAGGCCTTTCGACAGATCTCTCGGTCGCCCTAGGAGACGATGTAGCATCTGTGGAAAAGATATTTGATTTTGTGAAGGCCACGAAACTACTAACTTACATTTAGTCAAGCCCCACTCAACTTGCCTTGTTCCAATTAATTTATAATTTTATTTATTTATTTTATTTATGGTTTTAATATTAGATGGAGACAGTATCCTTTATTGTGAAAATGGACTCTAAGGGCTAGACCCTTTACAGTCTATGTCCTTATTTTATCAAAACTTTAGAGGCCACTATACAGCCCTTTCTTGTTTTTACAAATTTTAATCAGAGCCCAATTTTAACTTTTTAACCTTATATGTTGTATGTATTGTTCGACTTGTGGATGTACTGACTTGTAATGTCCTACTACTCATGGCGATAATAGCCCGAGAGGCTGATTCGCCTGCAAACACATACATACATACATACATACATGTAAATCCTTCTGTGGGTATCTATCTGGTGGTATTAAGGCAAAATATTGTACCGGCCAGACATCATGGACAACAAAGTAACAAATTAAATCAATTTGGTAAGCTTTAACTTAGTGGAGCTCCATCCTAGCAAATGGGTGGGAATAACTTAACAAAATTCCACTTTTAAAGTTTTTAATATCTGCGACCGGTTTCAGACTTTAGTCCATTATCAAGCACAAGAGTTATTCAGGAGTGCATTTATATATATATATATATAAATATATATATATATATCATCATCATCATCATCATCAGCCATTTTCAATCCGACGTCGGATGTAGGCCTCCCCAAGTACTTTCCAATTTTCTCTGTCCTGAGCTTCTCGTTGCCACGTTACACCTAAGTACTTGATGATGTCTCTGTTCCACCTGTCCATAGGTCGTCTTCTTGGTCTCTTCACATCTCTTGGTATCCAGTTGAGAACGGCAGATGTCCAACGGTTGTCGTTTCTTCTTGCAATATGGCCGGCCCACCTCCATTTCAGTGATCTTACCTTATCTATTATGTCTGTAACTCCAGTCATCATTCTCACCCAAGTGTTGCGTTTCCTGTCTCTTCTTGTGATTCCCAGCATACAGCGCTCCATGCTCCTTTGCGTTGTCTGAAGTCTCTGGGTTATTGCAGCATTTAACACCCAAGTTTCACTTCCATAGGTCAAGACAGGTAAAATGCATTGGTTGAAGACCTTCCTCTTCAAAACCATTGGCATTCTTGACTTCAGAATGTGTGAGTTCCTACCAAATGCGCTCCAGACAAGTTTCATTCTTCTGTTTACTTCATTAATCCTGTTTTTCTCTCCTGTTGTTACAAGTTGTCCCAGGTATGTGTATTCCAAGCAAACATCCAGAGGTTTTCCTTGAAGTTTGACTGGCTCTTGCACTGTAAAAGAATTATACATTACCTTTGTTTTTGTTAGGTTTATCCTGAGTCCTATCTTCTGTCCTGCTGTGTTTAGCTCTTAAAGTCTTGAAGTTAGATCTTCTGCGTTAGCTGCAAAGAGAACTATATCATCTGCAAAACGGAGGTGACTGATGTACTCCCCATTTACTCTTAACCCCTTCTCTTCCCAATCAAGGGTTTTAAAAACTTCTTCTAAAATGGCTGTGAACAAGATGGGAGGGATCACCTTGTCGAACTCACTTCTCAATCTTGAATTCATCGGTCTCTTCATGAAGCATTATAGAAGCTGTGGCATTCTCGTAGACACTGCGCAAGAGGCGGATGTACTCAGAATCTATCCCTTGATTCTTCAGAGCTTTCAGAGTGGAGGAGGTACTTACCGAGTCGAAGGCCTGTTCATAATCTACAAAGCAAAGGACGAGTGGCATCTCGTATTCATTCGTTCTGTTTATAATTTCCTATAATGTGTGGATGTGGTCCATAGTGCTGAAGCCTTTCCGGAATCCCGCTTGTTCTCTAGGCTGGGCTGAAGACAGGGTCATCTTAAGACGTTCCGCTATTATCCTCATGAATGTTTTGTAGACAACTGGAAGGAGGCTAATGGGGCGATGGTTCTTCAAATCTTCTTTGCTTCCTTTCTTGTGCAGAAGGGCAATCCTTGCGTGGTTCCATTCCTTGGGAATCATTCCTTGTTTTAGACAATTACTGAATAATTGTGCTAAAACATTAGCAATCTCTGTTCCACCAGCTTTCAGATATTCCGCCAACACCCCATCTGCTCCTCCTGTTTTCCCATTCTTCATCTGCTTAATCGCCGCCATTACTTCTTCTGGGAGGATTGAGAGGAGATTTTGTGAGCTTTGGCTTTCATCTTGGTTCTCCTCTTCGGCGTTTCCTATCTTCTTGTATAGGTTGCCAAAGTATTCTGCTACAATCCTCAATATTGCTGGTCTGTTATATGTTGTGGTGCCATCTCCTTTCTGTAAGGCTAAAATCTGTTTCTTACCAATTGCTAGGCGTCTTCTAGCCTTCTTTATGCTTTTGTTATTTTCTATGGCCTCTTGCACAATCTTTTCATTAAAATTCCTCACGTCTTCCTTGATTGCTACTCTGATGGCTTTGCAAAGCTCGGCATATTCGATATTATCTCTTGGAGTGTTTAAATTCTTCAGTTCCTTCCGTTGTTTCATCATTTGTCGGGTTCTATCACTAAATTTCTTATCCTTAGGTTTTCTTGGCATGCTTGCTACTTCCTCTGCCGCTTTCTTTACAATTTCCATAACTTTGGTTTCAAGTTCTTCCTCCTGAAGTGCTGAGAATCTATTTCTAAGTTCCAGCTGAAACTTTTTCTCGTTATCTGATAGTTTATCAATATTTATCTCCTCCTTCTTGCAAGAAACCAACTTCTTTCGTTCCATTCGGGGGCTAATATTGATTCTGCATCTAACAATTCTGTGGTCACTTCCAGTGTTGAAATTATTCAAAACTTCACAGTTAGTTACAGTGTAGAGTCTGTTTACCAATATGTAGTCTATTTCATTTTTTGTTCCATTGGGACCTCTCCACGTCCATTTCCTTGTAGGATTTTTCTTAAAGTATGTATTTGTTATATACATATTGGTGCATTCTGCAAACTCTACTAAGCGGTGACCTCGCTCATTTCTCTGGCCCAGTCCATATTGTCCTGCGACAGTGTCATCAGTTTCCCGCTGGCCTACACGAGCATTAAAATCTCCCATAATGACTTTATAGTAGTGGGCCTCCTTGTCATGTTCAGTGCCGAGAGTTTGGTAGAAGTTTTCAATTTCCTCTTCGCTGCTTGCCGTTGTTGGTGCGTAGACTTGGATGACCTGTACTGAGTAACGCTCATTGATCTTTAGTATGAGTTTACAAATTCTATCTGATACACCTTCGATTTTCACCACATTATCCTTCCATCTCTTGTTGATCAAAAATCCAACGCCTCCATTTCTTCCATCCTTGGTACCCCTGTAAAAGAATAAATGTCCTTCCTTCAGAGTAAGTAGCTCCTCTGATTTTCTTCTGACTTCGCTGAGACCGATGATATCCCATTTTATCTTCTCTGCTTCATTGAGTAGTTCCAGCAGTCGTTCTTCACTCTTCAAGCTGCGGCAGTTGTAGGTTGTGAATTGCAGGGTAGTAATTCTTTTCTTCATGATGGACCTCTTCAATGCCACCACCTCCCGGACATCCGAATGGGTGGTGCTTTTACGTCCGGATAAATTTCCATTAAAGAAGCTCATCATGAAAATTGTACTTGTATTTGGGGGGGTTAGGACAATGATTCACCAGGCTGTCCTACTGCCGGTTGGTGAATGCCACTTTCATTATTTGGCCGGAGATATTGTTGAAGCCTTCTTAGCATGGTTGAACCTGGGCTATGCATCGCCTCCAACCTCCGTTAACACCCCTCCGCCCCGATGAGGCAATGAACTGTGTCGGTGATGAGGAGGGGATATATATATATATATATATATATATATATATATATATATACAAAGAATAAAAAAACAAGGCACCAATCAGATTAGCTACTGTTGATAGTGAGAGAGGTGTTAGGGGGAGGAGGAAGGAGGTTAACAATGTACAGAATGGGAGAATAATTAGTAAAGTTAATAAACTTCAAAGGTAGTTAATTTACTAAATAAAAAATTATAACAAAGTTTCTGTTGAAACATGGGTAAAGAATCTTTAGTACAGACTTCGGTTAAGTCGTGGCTATGTGGCCATGCTGTTGTGTGTTACTTCGAGTTTTTTTTTTAAACATAAGTAACATTCTTCATTTTCCTAGATTTGGTCACAGTAAATCTCAGAGAAAGGGAAAGCTAGTTTACAAATTTTAAAGTTTGAAGCAAACATTTATGTGTTTATCTTTTGACGGAAAGCCAGAGCATTGCAAAGCTTCGTATTAGATACGAGTAAATTGTTGCTTGCATACTGCAAGCAGATCGACAACACCAATTTAATGTCGGCAACCTTTCGGGACGGTCCTTAAAAGAAGAAAAAAATTGAAAATAATCTTAAAATTCGCTGCAATTTTAATCGTCTGGCATCGAATCCGGGTCTTCCTGGTTAAACCTATTATGCAGCAACACAGAAGATCACCATCACTAACTACGTGTGAAAATTCAAGCAGAAATATTGGCTGAAACTGCCTCAAACGACGTTCTACTTTTCATGAATGAAAATGGCTCTCTGGATTCGAACCAAGGACTATCTTGGAAATCTAAAATATGTTTGTGAAACTTATTTATGATCTCTATCTATTTGCCTAATTTCAAGTTTCTGTATTATTGGTAAAGGTTTGAAAATAATTCCTGAAAATCGGATCAACTTCTGCTTGCAGAGTCACCTGGTGTCGAACCCAGGACATATTATGAGCTGTAAATGCACAGTTTGATTTGTAATGACTTGATCTTGTGTCATGCAAAGTTTGAAGTTGATAGCAAGCCGGGAAGTACCTAAATTTTGTTTCCGTTATCTCCGTAAGAAATGCATTGAGAAGTGCAAATGGCCCCCTGGGATTGAACCTAGGACCATCAGCGAACATGAAAAATTTGATTATGAAATATATTCATGATATCTATCCACGTGCCGAGTTTCACGTATCCATGTTATCGGGAAAGGATAAAAAAAAATCTTCAAAATCGCCGCCATGCATTTTAAACGGCCGATTTTTGCCCCGACCTATCATCGAACCATGGACTATATTCGAAGATGTCTTTTCGATTTTCGTTGGATTTGCACGGCTTCTAGCAATCCCTCGAATTTCAACTCTCTCCTTTTCCGGAAAGTGCCTCAAAAAAATTTTCGAAAATCCCCGCCATGTAATCTTATGGGGAAAATCGCGACTTTGGGGCCTTCTGGAATCGAACCCATGTCACCGAGGTTCAAGGTCGGCTTTTTCCTGGAGGTTACACATCATGGCCATAACGTCGTAAAAATTTCAAGTCGGTGGCACTTGTGGAACATGGTTAGAATTTTGATCCCCTATGAATGAATGAATGAATGAATGAGTGAGTGTGTATATAGGTATGAGTAAAATGAAGCTTGCATACTGCAAGCAGATCGGCAATACTAATTTCATATCGGCATCATATCGGGACGGTTCTCAATTGAACAAAAAAAAATATTCAAAATATTCTTAAAATTCGCTGTTATTTTATCGTCTGGCATCGAACCCGGGTCTTACTGGTAAACTTACTATGCAGCACAATAGAAGATCAACATCTCTAACTATGTGTGAAAATTCAAGCAGAAATATTTGTTACAACTGCCTCAAAAGACCTTCTTTTTTTCACGAATGTAAATGCCTCTCTGGATTCGAACCAAGGACGATCCTGGATATCTAAAACATGATTTTGAAATTTATCTATGATATCTAACTACATGCCGAATTTCAAGTTTCTATATTGTTGGGAAAGGGTTCAAAATTATTATTGAAAATCGGATCAGTTACTGATTGTAGAGACGCCTGGTTTCGAACCCAGGACACACTGGTAGCTGTGACTGCACAGTTAGATTTTAATGAACTTGATCATATTTTATGCAAAGTTTGAAGTCAATATCATGCCGAGAAGTACCTAAAATCTGTTTCCGTTATCTCCATAAGAAATGCATTGTGGAGTACAAATGGCCCTCTGGGATCGAACCAAGGACCATAAGCGAATAAAAAAAATTTGATTATGAAATATATTTATGATTTCTAACCCCATGCCAAATTTCAAGTTTCCATGCATTCGGAAAGGGGTCCAAAAAAAATCTTAAAAATCTCCACAATGCGTTTTAAACGGCCGATTTTCGCCCCGACCTAGCATCGAACCCAGGATAATTTTCGTTAAACTCATTTATGTTTTCGATAGATCATGTTCATATATATAGGCTCCTTGAGTTTTAATTCTCTACCTGTCCGGAAAGTATTTTTTTTTAATTCCCGAAAATCAAAGCAATGCATTCAAACGGGAAAAATCGGGACTTTGGGGCCCTCTGGAATCGAACCCATGACACTGAGGTTCAAAATCGCAATTTTTCTGGAGGTTATACGTTATGGCCAATATGTCGTAAAAATTTCAAGCCATTGACGCTAGTGGTTTAGCCTGTGACTTTGTATCCTCTCTATCTATTATATATAGATGCTTCTCCGGATTCATTCATATATCATACGAGTAAAATGTTGCTTGCATACTGCAAGCAGATCGACCATACTAATTTCTTTTCGGCATCATATCGGGACGGTCCTCAAAAGAAAAAAAAAGGATTTAAATTTTTCTTAAAATTCGCTGAAATTTCATCGTCTAGCATCGAACCCGGGTCTTACTGGTAAACCTACTATGAAACACAATAGAAGATCACCATATCTAACTATGTGTGAAAATTCAAGCAGAAATATTGGCTATAACTGCCTCAAAAAACGTTCTAATTTTCACGAATGTTAATGCCTTTCGGGACTCGAACCAAGGACGATCGTGGAAATCTAAAACATGTCTCTGAAAGTTATTTATGATCTCTATCTTTAAGCCGAATTTCAAGTTTCTATTTTATTGTGAAAGGTTTCAAAATAATTCCTAAAAATCGGATCAACTTCTGATTTCAGAGACACCTGGTGTCGAACCCAGGACGTATTGCAAACTGTGAATGCACAGTTTGATTTGTAAAGACTTGTTATTGTATCATGCAAAGTTTGAAGTCGATAGCATGCCGGAAAGTACCTAAATTTTGTTTCCGTTATCTCCGTAAGAAATGCATTGAGAAGTGCAAATGGCCCTCTGGGATCGAACCAAGGACAATCAGCGAACATGTAAAATTTGATTATGAAGTATATTGATGATATCTATCCACGTGCCGAGTTTCGAATATCCATGTTATCGGGAAAGGATCCAAAAAAAATCTTCAAAATCGCCGCAATGCATTTTAAACGGCCGATTTTTGCCCCTACCTAGCATCGAACCGTAGACTATCTTCTAAGATTTTTTTCTGATGTTCGTTGGATACGCTCTGCTTCTAGCGATCCCTCAAGTTTCAATTCTTTCTCTCTCCGGGAAGTACCTCAAAAATTTTTCGAAAATCCCCGCCATGTATTCTTATGGAGTAAATCGTGACTTTGGGGCCCTCTGGAATCGAACCCATGACACTGAGGATCAAAATCGCAATTTTTCTGGCAGTTACACGTTATGGCCAATACGTCGTAAAAATTTCAAGTCAATGACGCTTGTGGTTTAGGCTGTGAATTAGTATCCTATCTATCTATCTATCTATCTATATAGGTATATCCATGAATGAATCCGGAGAAGCATCTATATATAATAGATATATATATATATATATATATATAGGTATATCCATGAATGAATCCGGAGAAGCATCTATATATAATAGATATATATATATATATATATACGAGTAAAATGTTGCTTGCATACTGCAAGCAGATCGACAACACTAATTTCATATCGGCATCATATCGGGACGGACATCAAAAGAAAAAAAAAATTCAAAATATTCGTAGAATTCGCTGCAATTTAATCGCCTGGCAGCGAACCCCGGTCTTCCTGGTGTACTTACTATGCAGCAAAATAGAAGATTACCATATCAAACTATGTGTGAAAATTCAAGCAAAACTATTAGGTGCAACTACCTCAAACGACGTCCTACTATTCACATACACTCCTTATTTGAGAAATTATAATGTGCTCTGGCATCGAACCCAGGAACAGCATGGTCTTATCTATTTTTTTTCTTAAACAAAGTGTTAATATACATCTTCCATCTAAGCAAGAGCTCCCTTACATATCGATAAATGCATAAAAAAATTATGAAAAGATACCCCATAGTATTATATATTGGGGATATTTTTACCGCCCGGCATCGAACCCGGGTCTTTCAGGCAATACTTTCTATGCAGCACAACAGAAAAACACCATCTCTAACCGCGTATGCAAATTCAAGCAGAAATATTGGTTACAACTGCCTCAAATGACGTCCTACTTTTCCTTTATATTCCTTATGAGAGAAACGTTATTGTGCTCTGGATTCGAACCCAGGAAATGTACGGTCTTATGAAAATTTTTTTCTAAAACTTATTCGTACCATACATCTTCCAGCCAAGCACGAACATCCTATCATTTCGATAAGTGCATATAAAAAAATAATGAAAAACGGCTCCCATGTATTTTAAAGGGCAGATCTTTGCATCGTCCTAGCATCGAACCCAGGATAAATTTTGTAAAAGTCATTGATGTTTTCGAAAGTCCAAGACCATATATATAGGCACCTTGAGTTTTACTTCTCTACCTATCCGGAAAGTATTTTTTTTTAATTCCCGAAAATCACGGCAATGCATTCAAACGGGAAAAATCGGGACTTTGGGGCCCTCTGGAATCGAACCTATGACACTGAGGATCAAAGTCTCTTTTTTCCTGGGGGTTTCACGTTATGGCCAATATGTCATAAAAATTTCAGATCAATGACGCTTGTAGTTTAGGCTGTGAATTTGTATCCTATCTATCTATATAGGTATATATATGAATGAATCCGGAGAAGCATCTATATATAATAGATATATAGAGAGAGGATACAAAGTCACAGGCTAAACCACTAGCGTCAATGGCTTGAAATGTTTACGACATATTGGCCATAACGTATAACCTCCAGAAAAATTGCGATTTTGAACCTCAGTGTCATGGGTTCGATTCCAGAGGGCCCCAAAGTCCCGATTTTTCCCGTTTGAATGCATTGCTTTGATTTTCGGGAATTAAAAAAAAATACTTTCCGGACAGGTAGAGAATTAAAACTCAAGGAGCCTATATATATGAACATGATCTATCGAAAACATAAATTAGTTTTACGAAAATTATCCTGGGTTCGATGCTAGTTCGGGGCGAAAATCGGCCGTTTAAAACGCATTGTGGAGATTTTTAAGATATTTTTTGCACCCCTTTCCGAATGCATGGAAACTTGAAATTTGGCATGGGGTTAGAAATCATAAATATATTTCATAATCAAATTTTTTTTATTCGCTTATGGTCCTTGGTTCGATCCCAGAGGGCCATTTGTACTCCACAATGCATTTCTTATGGAGATAACGGAAACAGATTTTAGGTACTTCTCGGCATGATATTGACTTCAAACTTTGCATAAAATATGATCAAGTTCATAAAAATCTAACTGTGCAGTCACAGCTACCAGTGTGTCCTGGGTTCGAAACCAGGCGTCTCTACAATCAGTAACTGATCCGATTTTCAATAATAATTTTGAACCCTTTCCCAACAATATAGAAACTTGAAATTCGGCATGTAGTTAGATATCATAGATAAATTTCAAAATCATGTTTTAGATTTCCAGGATCGTCCTTGGTTCGAATCCAGAGAGGCATTTACATTCGTGAAAATAAGAACGTCTTTTGAGGCAGTTGTAACAAAAATTTCTGCTTGAATTTTCACACATAGTTAGAGATGTTGATCTTCTATTGTGCTGCATAGTAAGTTTACCAGTAAGACCCGGGTTCGATGCCAGACGATAAAATAACAGCGAATTTTAAGAATATTTTGAATATTTTTTTTTGTTCAATTGAGCACCGTCCCGATATGATGCCGATATGAAATTAGGATTGCCGATCTGCTTGCAGTATGCAAGCTACATTTTACTCGTATATATATATATATATACGAGTAAAATGTAGCTTGCATACTGCAAGCAGATCAACAACACTAATTTCATATCGGCATTATATCGGGACGTTCCTGAAAAGGAAAAAAAGGACTGACAATATTCTTAAAATTTGCTTCAATTTAATCGTGTGGCATCGAACCCAGGTCTTTCTGGTGAACCTACTATGCAGCACATCAGAAGATCACCATCTATAACTATGTGTGAAATTTGAAGCAGAAATATTGGCTGCAACTGCCGGAAACGACGTCCAGCTTTTCACGAATGTAAATGGCTCTCTGGATTCGAACCAAGGACGATCTTGGAAATCTGAAACGTGCATTCGAAATATATCTATGATTTCTATCTATATGCCGAATCTCACGTTTCTATATCATTGGAAAAGGGTTCAAAATAATTCATAAAATTCGGATCAACTACTGATTGTAGAGACGCCTGGTGTCGAACCCAGGACACATTGGTAACTGTGAATGCACAGGTTGATTTGTGAGGACCTGATCTTATTTTATGCAAAGTTTGAAGTCGATATCATGCCGGGAAGAACATAAAAATTGTTTCCGTTATCTCCGTAAGAAATACATTGAAGAATTTAAATGGCCCTCTGGGATCGAACCAAGGAACATCAGGGAAAACATAAAAATTGATTATGAAATATATTCATGATATCTATCCACGTGGTGAGTTTCAAGTATCCATGCCATCGGGAAGGGGCCCAAAAAAAATCTTAAAAATAGCCACAATGCATTTTAAACGGCCGATTTTTGCCTCGACCTAGCATCGAACCCAGGATATTTTCCGTAAAACTCATTTATGTTTTCGATAGATCATGACCATATATATAGGCTCCTTGAGTTTTGATTCTCTACCTATCCGGAAAGTATTTTTTTTTTATTCCCGAAAATCGAAGTAATGCATTTAAACAGGAAAAATCGGGACTTTGGGGCCCTTTGGAATCGAACCCATGACACTGAGGTTCAAAGTCGCAATTTTTCTGGAGGTTACACATTATGGCCAATACGACGTAAAAATTTCAAGTCAATCACGCTTGTGGTTTAGGCTGTGAATTAGTATCCTATCTATTTATATAGGTATATATATCCATGAATGAATCCGGAGAAGCATCTATATATAATAGATATATGATATATGAATGAATCCGGAGAAGCATCTATATATAATAGATAGATAGGAGAAGTGAGTGACTACCCATCCCAGTGTAGACCCCTCTTACCAAGGGCAGTGGGTAGAACACACCACACCACAAGGGGGGCCTGAACTATGATCCCTTACCTAATACTAGTTTCTCTCCCCTAGGTGTTAGACTTCGTTCAATACTTCTTGAAGCTGAGCTCCGCAAACCACAGAGATCACGCCGATGGCAGGTGAAATACAACCTCACCTCCCTCTACGGCCTTCCCAACGTGTCACCGTTGACTACAGTGCCTCTTTCTACAGCGGCTGCGACTCAGGTGTGGGGAAACCCTACTCCCTGTTGGGGATTCTGTGCATCAGCGCTGTCCTCATATTCGGGCGATGAGGTGGTGAACCAATCGACTTGATCTAATAGGAGGAGATGCAGAGAGCGAGGATGTTGATATTTTTTCTAACGAGAAGCCTACTGTACTTTGAGGAATGAGATTACCTCGGAACACATCTGTGCTCCGTATCTGAAAGGAATGGAAGAGGCGTCTATTGTTTTTGGTAAGTGGACCAAAGAGATAGAGGAGTCTTTTATTCCCTCTCCAAGTCAGTTTCTTGTTAGGTGTGGCGAAAAATAAAGGTGGCAAGACGAAAAGCGCTTCTCCGTTCCCTTACGTCTCGCGCTGACCAATGTTACAGTTGCTTTTTACTGTAAAAGCTTCTTTATTCATTGCGTGAAGCGATACGTGTTACGGAGTATATTGAATTTGTGGTAAATTTCTAGTTTCACACAGTCAGCCTTTTTTTTTCCTCAAGTGGTTAAACTAGAAATTTACCACAAACGCTTCATAATCCTCTATGGTTTTCTCAGATTCTTGCAAAATCCATGCATATTATTAAATCTTTAGTAAGTCTAGTGGCAAAACCCCAAGTATGTTTCATAGACAGCTAACGAGACGACTTTTTGGTCAATCACATGTAAAGGAAATTTTTGCCGATAAACATCCATTCTCTCAACTCTTTGTTTAAACTAAACATGAGCGTGATGAAATATGATGATTAACATTTCCATGAGGATCACAACACTGCCATATGTTTTTAGCTTCGCATACATAAGCGCTTTAAAGGTGGTAACACAAATTCGGTAAAGAAACTAGAAATTTACCTCCCTGATGTTTGTTTTCTGTCAATGTTTTTGGAACACACAAGAAAATGTTGCAGAACTGTACTTTTTCTGTTTCATCAGGATGTTAAATCAGCATTAAATGTCTATAAGTGCAAGTTGTTCGTGCTTTTAAAAGCCCCAAATGTAAAATCTAACAAAAATAAAAGTATCGAAGCTTCTTTATTCCAATGGTGGCGTTTTATATCGACCCTTCTCCTTTGGTACAGCTGAGTTATATCAATGTTGAGTATAATTTGCATTTAATATTCTTGGTGTAAAATGTTTCCACTAGACATCTCACAAGTTATGCCGTTTTTGATGGCTTTAAGTTGAGTTTCGATCAATCGGCGTAGATTCTTGTAGTCTAACCACAATATTTATATTAATGACTTAGCCATCTTTCAATAAAATTACATAATAAATTTGCCATTTGCACAGATACATATGCGGGCTCATGCATATAATAATCAGTAAGAATATTTATATTTTTTTATTGACCACTATTATTGTTACATGCGTGAACAAAAAATTTGAAATGATGAATCCAAATAGAAGTATATTCATTCTAGGGATGGTGGAAAAAGATGACTATCGAATATCAGAAAAGGGAAAAGGAATAAGATGAGTTTACAATTTATTAACCTTCAATGAACAATTTTCCATCTACCATGAAAATTTGCTGAAATTATTACTAGGTGCAAGGTATTAGACACTAGGAAAGTATTACTAGGTATAAAAGGCATCGAAACCCTGGTCTTGATATGTCTTTGGGCTGAAAACTGTGCAAATGCACTTATGGTAGTCATGAATATCTTCTACATAAGTAGCGTAGGACTTGAGTGATTTTAGTGTAATAATTAGAAAAAGAACTCTAAAAGAAGATAAGCAGTAACATCAGATATGGAAGAGGCTGTTGTGGCATGCAGAGAATTTTCTTTTAGTTTGACTTGTACTTGCACTGTGAAAGAATTATACATTACCTTTGTTTTTGTTAGACCTGGACCTGGAGTCCTATCTTCTGTCCCACTGTGTTTAGTTCTTGAAGTCTTGAAATTAGATCTTCTGCTTTGGCTGCAAAGAGAAATATATCATCTGCAAAACGCAGGTGACTTATCTATTCGCCATTCACTTTTAATTCCTTCTCTTCCCAAACAAAGGTTTTAAAAACTTCTTCCAAAACTGCTGTGCATAAGATGGACTGTGACCTTGTCGAACTCCCTTCTCAATATTGAATTGATCGGTCTCTTCATGCAGCATTACAGAAGCTGTGGCATTCTCATAGATACTGCATAAGAGTTGGATGTGCTCAGTATCTATCCCTTGATTCTTCAGAGTGGAAGAGTTACTTATAGAGTCGAAGCCTTGTTTGCAGTCTACAAAGCAGAGGACAAGTGTCATATCATACTCATTTGTTCTGTTGATAATTTCCTGTAGTATGTGGATTAGGTCCATAGTGCTGAAGCCCTTTGGAAATACTGCTTGTTCTCTATGCTGGGATAAGTGAAAGTCTAGGAGTAGTAATGATGTCAAACGGGTAGATCTGTTTGGAACACGATAATTGATAAGGTAAGTTAAGGGAGGACAGTCATAAAGGGAGTTCAGCAGTGAATGTAAGAAGGATAAATCATGTTTTAATCTAGTGACAGAAAGAGATTACAAGGACAGTAATGATAAAATAGAATTTTTAGAGGCTTAAGGGACGGAAATCATGAATATCTTTTAAATCAATTGGAAGGAGAATGATGGGGTGGTAATTCTTCAAATCTTCTTTGCTTTCTTGTACAGGATATATAAATCATAAACATGAACACAAAGGAACCTCTGTCCACTACGAAGCTCTTGAAATTATTTTTACGACAGGACGCTATTGATTTAGGATAATATCTCCCGTAGGAATGCTTTGCATCTTCATAGTCACCTCAAGTGATTTAGATCAAAATTGGAATTGCTTTTTGCAATTCCGCTTAGCCCAGGTTCACGTGGCTGGGAATCGATTCCGTTTCCGCATTTGACAGTTTCCGTTCAACACAGAGTAACAATGCATGTAAAACCCTATTACGACCGCCGGGACCAAAATTTTTTTTCCGGATAAGACAGGTTTCCGTTTTACACGGGATCCGCTTAAGGCAGGTTTCACTGTATTAATGTTTCTCAAAGATATAAAGATATATATTTATAATATAGTTTCTTCTTGGTTCTTAAGAGGGTATATTCTTTTTATAAATGTAAGCAAATTGTCAGCTTCTTTAGATCTTCTTTGTGCATAAATCGTTGAACTGCCTTTTCTCTTGTGCAATAAAAATAGGTAGATAAATAAACTAATAGAATTAAAGAAAGTATCATATCAGCGGTGGAATACACTACTTTCCCAATCAAAGGGTAGGAGATAGAAGATTGTCATTCATCTTAGAATGCAATCTATTTATGATAAAGGTATCTCTTTTACATCTTTCAGTTATTTCTATCAGTAGATTCGCACTAATTTTTCACATCTACATTATTTGCGACAGGGTTAATGCTGTGAATCATACATATTTCCAAAGATTCACTTAGGTTTTTTGTATCCATAACAAAATTTTTCCTTTTCAATATCAAATAATATTATTTATGATTATTATTTACCAATAAGATTATATTGGTGATGGATTGAATTAAAAATATATTTATAATTTAAATGTGTTGAAAAATGCCTACGAGAAGAAGAGTAAAATTATCGTTTAGGACTGTTTGGGAAATTTGTTTTTAATACTAGAAATAGCCCGATTTCCTATAATTTTACCCAAACTTCTCACCAAACCCATACAGCACAGTTCGGGGAATATTTGTATAATATTCTTATAATATAGGTATATCATGTGGTATAAACGTCGGATACAGGGGTATAATAAACTTATATTTAGATGGGTCTTGAGAGAGAAAAAAGGTATATTATAAGTATATTGCCATGTGGAAAATATACGACTACCTCTACTAGTGGCATCTGTTGGCAGATATTACTACTACCGTGGCTGCCGCTAGGTGCACTAATGCATATGCATATTTCGATTGTACTAATGCATATTTCGATCGCCCTGTCGTGGTGCTTATTATATATCAATTATTTCTATACTAATAATCAATTACATTCATTATTATTACTAATGGTCTAATGGTAATCATTATTAATACCAATATTCAAAATTTGGATGGGAAAATTAATACACGAGAAACAGTAAATTTTGAATAAATTTATTTATTGAATAACTTAGTAGAAAGAACAATATTCACATCACAGCTGCACAAGATGGGTAGCAATTCCTCCACTTCATCAAATTTCTTGTAAGTCCACTGCATTCTGCTGAGTCTGATGCTCATGTCCAAGGTGATTGTACTGCACCCTTAACCTTCATCCAGGCACACGGACGGTAGTTTACCGTCACATCCATAAAAGGGCGTGCAATTTTTGCCTGGAGGTGTGCGGCGCGCCTGGATGAGCGTTAAAAACAAAAGGAAATTGTATTACATCACACTATTCACAGAGTAGAGGCTTGCTATTATACCTACTGGCAACAACTTGACTGTCTTATTGCCCTGTCCACAGTTCTATAACTAATAAAAGTAAAAACTGATTGCACGCATTGAAGTTACCACAACTAACTATAGTTAGTTGTGGTAGTATACTGCAGTTGTGGTTAGTATACTGCAGTTGAATAATGAAACTTAAAGTTTGCCATGGCCTCGTTTGTAAAAACAGGGTATACCACGTGAAGGTATACCCTGTTTATTCTCCTAGGGAGAGAAGGGACGGAATTTTCTCATTATTCATGGTGTTACAAAGACATTAGTCCTATCACATTCAACAGGTGGATACCCAAGTAAAACGGCATCGTTGGGCCAACGTTGGCAAACCGTTGTTGTCCACGGTTGGCCAAGGGTATGGAATGGCACTCTGTCTCACTATTTGCCAACCCACCATTCCCCAACGTTGGGCCAACCAACACCAGCCAACATAGGCCCAACCGTAACTTCGTTGGCCCTACATTGGGCCAGCAAAGTAATTACTCTTTGCCAACATTATTGCTACTCTTTTCCAACAGGAAATGCACCTTTCATATTATATTTAAAATTATGCAGAGGTAATTGAAGGAGTGAAACAATAAATACCAAGAGACATATATAAAAAAGTTTGTCATATATTTCCCAAAATGACTATATTAATTCATATTTACAAATTTAATTACAAATCCAAGAGAATGTTAAATTACAAATAAAATACTGGAAAAATTTCTATATTACAAAATGTATATTTACAATTTTTGTCTTGATTCCAAAGAATACTTTACATAAAGTACTTCCTAATTATATAAGTTAGTTTTACCGAAATGTAATTTTTTTCCCTCTATTTTGCGTTAATTTTCGTCATTTTATCGAGATATTATCGAAAAAAGCAACGAAAACGGATAATTTTAGCAAAATTTCAATTTCTTTCCTCTATTATGAGATATATTTTCAACTTAAAAAAGTACGATCACATTTCGGATTATTACACGAAACTCTCA
Source organism: Sympetrum striolatum (assembly GCA_947579665.1). NCBI lineage: Eukaryota > Metazoa > Arthropoda > Insecta > Odonata > Libellulidae > Sympetrum > Sympetrum striolatum. Next base: position 77,385,319 of record OX388351.1, read on the forward strand.
CTACTAAAGCTTGATCTCCGGCGCAAGCATCACTTTCTTTGTACCACAAACAAATTATTATCTACTAAATCTCCCAATTACATTCACTCTTTATTTTTGTCTTTGGATTGCATTCATGACCGCAATACAAGAGGTCGCAAACAACTATTGATTCCTCAACATAGAACCGAGATCTTTCACAATTCATTTACAGTTACTGCTATTAACCTCTGGAACGCACTTCCTCAAGTAATACAAAACTCATCCACCATTTTTACCTTTAAGCGTGCATGCCACAATCATCTCATAACTATCCAAAGCAGAACTTAAATGCACCTAAATTCACAACTCCATCACCCCAACCTTGTTAAACAATTGTTTGGTTCTGATCCCCTGCCTCATGTCATGAATATATGTACAATATTAACGATTAGTTAACTTAGATTTTGTTTTAGTATCTTCCAACTTGCAAGCCGCAGATGTTTTAATCCTTTTGATTTCCGCACATCTTTTTATTTATTTTTTTATTTGTTTTTATTTAATTTATTATATTTTTTGTTTATTTTCTCTTTTTGTCTTTTAACACTTTCCTATAAACTATGTTTTTGATTATTTTCAGAGTACTAGACCTTTTAATGTTTCATTTGCATGTTTTTCTTAATGTAATTTCATTTTCTTCATTTCTTTGAGATTTATCTCCCATTATTCATCCTTTATTTTAATTCATCTATAATAAATGTCAGTTTAGTGAAGTTGATTTATATTATCTGATTGTTTGTAATGCAGTTATGTTTTTTCTCTTTTCTTTTTGTACAATTTTTATATTTTCACTGCCAGTCTATCATAACCCTTTTCTTTCTCCTTCATCAAAAATAAAATTTTCTATTGCAGATTTCGCAGGTTTTTCACACTCCCCTTCCTGTGAGTGTTTTCCTGCAGTGGAAATTTTTTTCCTGAGCTCTCAGCTTAGGTTTTTTAAAAATTCACATACTAGTTTTCTTCGTGTATTTTTGCAAACTATCTCTTTCTTTCTGTTTTACATAAGACGATGGCTTAGGTGCAAGAAGAGACTTTCTAGTCTCAAACTCGCCTGAATTAAGTCCATTTATTATTATTATTATTTTGCCTTAGTTTTCCTCTTTCAATCGAGATATGATCGAAAAAAGCAACGAAAACGGTAAATTTTAGCGAAATTTCAATTTCAATCCTTTATTTTGCCTTAGTTTTCGTCATTTGATCGAGATATGATCGAAAAAAGCAACAAAAACGGTTAATTTTAGCGAAATTTCAATTTCATTCCTCTATATTGCCTTAATTTTCGTAATTTTATCGAGATATAATCCAAAAAAGCAACGAAATCGGATAATTTTAGCAACATTTAAATTTTTTTCCTCTATTATTCCCTAAGATTCGAAAATTTCAATTGCTTTCCTCTATTTTGCCCTTATTTTCGTCATTTTATCGAGATATGATCTACAAAAAAAAACGGATAATTTTAGTAAAATTTCTTTTTCTTTCCTCTATTTTGCCTTAAATTTTGTCTTTTTATCGATATATGATCGAAAAAAGCACCGAAAACTGTAACTTTTTGCAAAATTTCACTTTTGTTTTCTCTATTTTGCCCTTTTTTTCGACAATTTACCGAGATATGATCGAAAATAGCAAGGAAAACGGATAATCTTAGTAAATTTCAATTACCTTCCTCTATGATCCTTAACTTTCTTCATTTACTCGAGAAACGATCGAAAAAGCAACGAATACGGATAATTTTAGCGAAATTTCAATTTTTTTCCCTCTTTTCTCCATAATTTTCAAAATTTTATCGAGGTATGATCGAAAAAAGTAACGAAAACGGATAATTTTAGCTAAATTTCAATTTTTTACTGTATTTTGCCTTATTATCGTCATTTTGACGATGTACGATCGAAAAACTCATCAAAAAAGGATAATTTCACCGAAATTTCAATATTTTTCCTTTGTTTTGCCTTAATTTTCGTCTTTTTATCGAGTTATGATCGAAAAAAGCAACGAAAACGGTGATTTGAGCTTAATTTCAACTTTTTCCTGTATTTTGATTATTTTCGTCATATAGACGATGTATGATCGAAAAAAGCAAAAAAGGATAATTTCACCGAAATTTCAATATTTTTCCTCTATTTTGCCATAATTTCATATAGATATGATCGAAAACAGCAACGAAAGCGGATAATTTTAGCGAAATTTCAATTTTTATCCTCTATTTGGCCTTCATATTCGTGATTTTATCGACATATGATCGATAAAAGCAACAAAAATGGAGAAGTTTAGCTAAATTTCAATTTTTTTCCTGAATTTCCCTTAATTTTCATCATTTTGCCGATATACAATTGAAAAAAGCATCGAAAACGGATAATTTCTCCAAAATTTCAATGTTTTTCCTCTATTTTGCCATAATTTTCATAATTTCATATAGATATGATCGAAAACAGCACCGAAAGATCGAGATATGATCGAAAAATGCAACGATAACAGTTAATTTTAGTGACATTTCAATATCTATTTTGCCATAATTTTCGTAATTTTATCGAGATATAATCCAAAAAAGCAACGAAATCGGATAATTTTAGCGAAATTTAAATTTTTTTCCTCTATTATTCCCTTAGATTCGAAATTTTATCGAGATGTGATCGAAAAAAGCAACGAAAATGGATAATTATAGCGAAATTTTAATTTGTTTCCTCTATTTAACCTTCATTTTATTTCGATAAGTTCGAAAGAAGCTACGAAAACGGATAATTTCACCGATATATCAATTTCTTTCCTATAATTTGCCTTAATTTTCGTCATTTTATATAGATATGATCGAAAAAAGCAACGAAATCGTATACTCTTAGCAAATTTAAATTAATTTCCTATATTTTGCCTTTAATTTCGTCTTTTTATCTAGATATGAATGAAAAAAGCAACGAAAGCTGATAAATTTAGCGAAATTTCAATTCATTTCCTCAATTTTGCATTAATTTTGGTCATTTTATCGAAATATGATCAAAAAAGAAACGAAAACGGATTTTTTAATCCAAATTTTTTTCCCTCTATTTTGCCTTAAATTTCGTCATTTTATCGAGATATGATCGAAGAAAGCACCAACAACGGATAATTTTAGCAAAATTCAATTACTTTCCTCTATTTTTCCTTAATTTACATCGTTTAATCTGGATACGATCGACAAAAAAACGACAACGGATAAATATAGGGAAATTTACATTTTTTTCCTCCATTTTGCCTTAATTTCCGTCATTTCATGGAAATATGTTCGAGAAAGGCACGGAAAACGAATAATTTTACCGAAATTTCAATTTCTTTCCTATATTTTCCTTTATTTTATTATTTTCTAATATTCGTCATTTTAACTAGATACGATCGAAAAAAGCAGGGAAAACGGATAATTTTAGCAAAATATCGATTTTGTCTCTATTTTGCCTTAATATTCGTCATTCTAACGAGATACAATCGACAAAAGCAACGAAAACGATTAATTTTAGCAAAAGTTAACTTTTTTCTATTTTTCCCTTATTTTCGAAATTTTCTCGAGGTATGATCAAAAAAGCAACGAAAACAAATAATTTTTGCGAAATTTAAATTTTTTTCCTCTTTTTTGCCGTTATCTTCGAAATTTTGTAGAGATATGATCGAAAACAGCAACGGAAATGGATAATTTCAGCGAAATTTCAATTCATTTCCTCAATTCTGAATTAATTTTGGTCATTTTATCGAGATAGGATCGAAAGAAGCACCGAAAACAGATAATTTTAGCAAATTTCAATTGCTTTCCTCTGTTTTGCCATTATTTTCGATATGTTATCGAGGTACGATCGAGAAAACAAAGAAAACGGATAATTTTAGCAAAATTTCAATTGCTTTCCTCTGTTTTGCCCTTATTTTCGATATTTTATCGAGATATTATTGGCCAGAAAAACGTAAACGGATAATTTAAGCGAAATTTTCATTTTTTTTCCTCTATTTTACCTTCATTTTCGTCTTTTTATTTAGATAAGATCGAAAAAAGCAACGAAAATGGATAAGTTTTGAAAATTTCACTTTTTTCTTCTCTTTCTAATGAAAGTTTGCTAAATGTAACAGTTTTCTAACGAAAACTGATACATTTAGCAAAATTTTACTTTATTTTCTCTATTTAGCCCTTTTTTTGGAATTTTACCGAGATATGATCAAAAAACAACAAAAACGCATAATTTTAGCCATATTTCAATTTTTTCCTCTATTTAACCTTCATTTTCGTCTTTTTATTTCGATACGATCAAGAAATTGTAGCCAAATTTCACTTTTTTTTCTCTATTTCGTCCTTATATTCGAAATTTTTCCAAGATATGATCGGAAAAAAGCAACGAAAACGCATAGTTTTAGCCAAATTTCAATTGTTTTCCTCTATTTTGCCTAAAATTTCGTCTTTTCATAGAGGGATGATCGAAAAAAGCAACGAAAACTGATAACTTTAGCGAAATTTTAATTCATTTCCTCAATTTTGCATTAATTTAGGTCATTTTTTCGAGATATGATCGAAAGAAGATACGAAAACGGATAATTTCACCAAATTATCAATTTCTTCCCTATAATTTGCCTTAAATTTCGTCTTTTTATCGAGATTTAATCGAAAAAAAGCAACAAAAACTGATCTCTTGAGCGAAATCTTAATTCATTTCCTCAATTTTGCATTAATTTAGGTCATTTTTTCGAGATATGATCGAAAGAAGATACGAAAACGGATAATTTCACCAAATTATCAATTTCTTTCCTATAATTTGCCTTAATTTTCGTCATGTTATATAGATATGATCGAAAAAAGCAACGAAATCGTATAATCTTAGCAAATTCCAATTATTTTTTCTGTATTTTTCCTTATTTTTCATCATTTAATAGAGTTAAGATCGAAAAAAGAACAAAAACGGTTAATTTTAGAAAAAATTCAATTGCATTCCTCTATTTTGCCTTAATTTTGTTCATTTTATCGAAATTTGTTCAACAATAGCAACGAAAACGGATACATTTAGGAAATTTTCACTTTTTTTTCTTTATTTTGCCCTTTTTAGGCCTTTCCTTTTTTGCCCTTTCTTTATTTTGCCCTATAGAGATATGATCGAAAAAAGCATCGTAAACGGATAATTTTAGCAAAATTTCAATTTTTTTCCTCTATTTTGCCTTATATCTTTCCTTTTTATCGTGATCTGATCGAAAAAAGCAAACGAAAACTGATACATTTAGCTAAATTTTACTTTTTTTTTGTCTAATTTGCCCTTTTTTGGAATTTTACCGAGATATGATCGAAAAAAGCAACAAAAACGCATAATTTTTAGCAAAATTTCAATTTTTTCCATCTATTTTTCAATAATTTTCGAAATTGTATTGAGATATGATCAACAAAAGTAATGAGAACGGATACTTTTAGCAAAATTTCAATTTTTTTCCTCTATTTAGCCTTATATTTTTCCTTTCTATCGAGATATGATCGAAAGAAGCAGCGAAAACGGATAATTTTACGGAATTTTCCATTTTTCTCCTTTATTTTGACCGTATCTTCGAAATTTTACCAAGATATAATCGAAAAAAACAACGAAAACGGAAAATTGTAGCCAAATATCAAACTTTTCCTCTATTTTGCCTTAAATTTCGTAATTATAACGAGATATGATCGAAAAAAGCAAGGAAAAGGATAAGCTTAGCAAAATGTCACATATTGTTTTTCTATCTTGCACTTATTTTCGAAAGTATATCGAGATATGATCAAAAAAAGCAACGAAAACGGATAATTTTAGCCAAATTTCAAATTTGTTTCTATTTTGGTAGCTTTTAGTTCTATGCTTAGATATGATCGAACAAGGCTACGAGAACGGATAACATCAGTGAAATTTCAATTTTTCTCCTCTATTTTGCCCTTATTTTCAAATTTTTTCCGAAAGATGATCGAAAAAAGAAACGAAAACGGATTTTTTTAATCCAAATTTCAATTTTCTTCCTCTATTTTGTCTTAAATTTCGTCATTTTAACGAGATATGAATCAAAAAACCAACTAAAATGGATAATTTTAGCCAAATTTCAATTTTTTTCCTGTATTTTGCCTTAAATTTTTCCTTTTTATCGAGATATGATCGAAAAAAGCAACGAAAACTGATAGTTTTAGCAAAATTTTACTTTTCTTACTCTATGTTTTCCTTTTTTCGTCATTTTATAGAGCTACGATCGAATAAACCAACGAAATTGAATAATTTTAGCAAAACTTCACTTTATTTTCTCTATTTTGCCCTTATTTTTGAAGTTTCACCAAGATATGATCGAAAAAAGCAACGAAAACGGATACTTTAAACCAAATTTTAATTTTTTTCCTGTATTTTTCCTTTAATTTCCTCTTTTTATTGAGATATGATCGAAAAAAGCAACGAAAACTGATACTTTTAGCAAAATTTTACTTTTTTTCTCTATTTTGCCATATTTTCGACATTTTATAGAGATACCATCGAAAAAACCAACGAAATTGTATAATTTTAGAAAAATTTCACTTTATTCTTCTCTATTTTGCCATTATTTTCGAAATTTTACCTAGATATGATCGAAAAAAGCAACGAAAAAGGATAATTTTAGCATAATTTCACTTTATTCTTCTCTATTTTGACCTTATTTTCGAAATATTACCAAGATATGATCGAAAAAAGGAACGAAAACGGATACTTATTGCCAAATTTTAATTTTTTTCATGAATTTTGCCTTAAATTTCGTCTTTTTACTGAGATATGATCTAAAAAAGCAACAAAAACTGATAATTTTAGCGAAATTTCATTTCATTTCCTCAATTTTTCATTGATTTTGGTCATTTTATCGAGATATGATCGAAAAAGCAACGAAAACGGATGATTTCACCGAAATATCACTATCTTTCTTCTATTTTTCCTCAATTTTCGTCATTTAACCGAGATATGATCGAGAAAAGAAACAAAAACGGATAATTTAGGCAAACTCTCAATTGCTTTCCTCGATTTTGCCCTTATTTTCAATATTAACGAGATATGATCGACAAAAAAAACGATAACGGATACTTTAATCGAAATTTCAATTTTTTTCTCTATTTTACCTTCATTTTCTTCTTTTATTTAGATAAGATCGAAAAAGCCAACGAAAACGGATAATATTAGCAAAAGCTCACTTTTTTTCTCTATTTTACCTTAATATTCGTCATTCAATCGAGATATGATCGAACAAGGCAACGAGAACGGATAACATCAGTGAAATTTCAATTTTTCTCCTCTATTTTGCCCTTATTTTCAAATTTTTTCCGAAATATGATCGAAAAAAGAAACGAAAACGGATTTTTTTAATCAAAATTTCAATTTTTTTCCTCTCTTTTGTCTTAAATTTCGTCATTTTAACGAGATATGAATCAAAAAACCAACTAAAATGGATAATTTTAGCCAAATTTCAATTTTTTTCCTGTATTTTGCCTTAAATTTTTCCTTTTTATCGAGATATGATCGAAAAAAGCAACGAAAACTGATAGTTTCAGCAAAATGTTACTTTTGTTTCTCTATTTTTTCCTTTTTTCGTCATTTTATTGAGCTACGATCGAATAAACCAACGAAATTGGATAATTTTAGCAAAACTTCACCTTATTCTTCTCTATTTTGCCCTTATTTTTGAAGTTTCACCAAGATATGATCGAAAAAAGCAACGAAAACGGATACTTTAAACCAAATTTCAATTTTTTTCCTGTATTTTGCCTTAAATTTCGTCTTTTTATTCAGATATGATCGAAAAAAGCAATGAAAACTGATACTTTTAGCAAAATTTTACTTTTTTTTCTCTATTTTGCCCTATTTTCGACATTTTATAGAGATACCATCGAAAAAACCGACGAAATAGGATTATTTTAGAAAAAATTCACTTTTTTCTCCTCTATTTTGCCCTTATTTTCGAAATTTTACCGATATATGATCGAAAAAAGAAACGAAAACGGATAGTTTTAGCCAAATTTCAATTGTTTTCATCTATTTTTCGTTATATTTTTTCTTTTTATCGAGATATGGTCGAAGAAAGCAACGAAAATTGATACTTTTAGCAAAATTTTACTTTTTATCCTCTATTTTGCCTTTTTTTCGACATTTTATAGAGCTACGATCGAATAAACCAACGAAATTGAATAATTTTAGCAAAACTTCACTTTATTTTCTCTATTTTGCCCTTATTTTTGAAGTTTCACCAAGATATGATCGAAAAAAGCAACGAAAACGGATACTTTAAACCAAATTTTAATTTTTTTCCTGTATTTTTCCTTAAATTTCGTCTTTTTATTGAGATATGATCGAAAAAAGCAACGAAAACTGATACTTTTAGCAAAATTTTACTTTTTTTCTCTATTTTGCCATATTTTCGACATTTTATAGAGATACCATCGAAAAAACCAACGAAATTGTATAATTTTAGAAAAATTTCACTTTATTCTTCTCTATTTTGCCATTATTTTCGAAATTTTACCTAGATATGATCGAAAAAAGCAACGAAAAAGGATAATTTTAGCATAATTTCACTTTATTCTTCTCTATTTTGACCTTATTTTCGAAATATTACCAAGATATGATCGAAAAAAGGAACGAAAACGGATACTTATTGCCAAATTTTAATTTTTTTCATGAATTTTGCCTTAAATTTCGTCTTTTTACTGAGATATGATCTAAAAAAGCAACAAAAACTGATAATTTTAGCGAAATTTCATTTCATTTCCTCAATTTTTCATTGATTTTGGTCATTTTATCGAGATATGATCGAAAAAGCAACGAAAACGGATGATTTCACCGAAATATCACTATCTTTCTTCTATTTTTCCTCAATTTTCGTCATTTAACCGAGATATGATCGAGAAAAGAAACAAAAACGGATAATTTAGGCAAACTCTCAATTGCTTTCCTCGATTTTGCCCTTATTTTCAATATTAACGAGATATGATCGACAAAAAAAACGATAACGGATACTTTAATCGAAATTTCAATTTTTTTCTCTATTTTACCTTCATTTTCTTCTTTTATTTAGATAAGATCGAAAAAGCCAACGAAAACGGATAATATTAGCAAAAGCTCACTTTTTTTCTCTATTTTACCTTAATATTCGTCATTCAATCGAGATATGATCGAACAAGGCAACGAGAACGGATAACATCAGTGAAATTTCAATTTTTCTCCTCTATTTTGCCCTTATTTTCAAATTTTTTCCGAAATATGATCGAAAAAAGAAACGAAAACGGATTTTTTTAATCAAAATTTCAATTTTTTTCCTCTCTTTTGTCTTAAATTTCGTCATTTTAACGAGATATGAATCAAAAAACCAACTAAAATGGATAATTTTAGCCAAATTTCAATTTTTTTCCTGTATTTTGCCTTAAATTTTTCCTTTTTATCGAGATATGATCGAAAAAAGCAACGAAAACTGATAGTTTCAGCAAAATGTTACTTTTGTTTCTCTATTTTTTCCTTTTTTCGTCATTTTATTGAGCTACGATCGAATAAACCAACGAAATTGGATAATTTTAGCAAAACTTCACCTTATTCTTCTCTATTTTGCCCTTATTTTTGAAGTTTCACCAAGATATGATCGAAAAAAGCAACGAAAACGGATACTTTAAACCAAATTTCAATTTTTTTCCTGTATTTTGCCTTAAATTTCGTCTTTTTATTCAGATATGATCGAAAAAAGCAATGAAAACTGATACTTTTAGCAAAATTTTACTTTTTTTCTCTATTTTGCCCTATTTTCGACATTTTATAGAGATACCATCGAAAAAACCGACGAAATTGGATTATTTTAGAAAAAAATTCACTTTTTTCTCCTCTATTTTGCCCTTATTTTCGAAATTTTACCGATATATGATCGAAAAAAGAAACGAAAACGGATAGTTTTAGCCAAATTTCAATTGTTTTCATCTATTTTTCGTTATATTTTTTCTTTTTATCGAGATATGGTCGAAGAAAGCAACGAAAATTGATACTTTTAGCAAAATTTTACTTTTTATCCTCTATTTTGCCTTTTTTTCGACATTTTACAGAGATACGATCGAAAAACCCAACGAAAACGGATAATTTTAGCAAAAGTTTACTTTTGTCTTCTCTATTTAGCCCTTATTTTCGAAATTTTTCCGAGATACGATCGAAAAACCCAACGAAAACGGATAATTTTAGCAAAAGTTTACTTTTGTCTTCTCTATTTAGCCCTTATTTTAGAACTTTTTCCGAGATATGATCGATAAAATCAACGTAAACGGATAATTTTAGCCAAACTTCAAATTTTTCATTTCTATTTTGCCCTTATTTTCGAAATTTTACCAAAATATAATCGAAAAAAGAAAGGAAAACGGATAATTTTAGCCAAATTTCAATTTTTTTCCTGTATTTTGCCTTAAATTTCGTCTTTTTATTGAGATATGATCGAAAAAAGCTACGAAAACTGATACTTTTAGCAAAATTTTACTTTTTTTTCTCTATTTTGCCCTATTTTCGACATTTTATAGAGATACCATCCAAAAAAAACCGACGAAATTGGATAATTTTAGAAAAAATTCTCTTTTTTCTCCTCTATTTTGCCCTTATTTTCGAAATTTTACCGATATATGATCGAAAAAAGAAACGAAAACGGATAATTTTAGCCAAATTTCAATTGTTTTCATCTATTTTTCGTTATATTTTTTCTTTTTACAGAGATATGATCGAAAAACCCAACGAAAACAGATAATTTTAGCAAAATTTTACTTTTGTCTTCTCTATTTAGCCCTTATTTTCGAAATTATACCGAGATATGATCGAAAAAAGCAACGGAAACTGAAAATTTTATCAGAATTTAAATTTTTTTCCTCTATTTTGCCTTAAATTTCAATATTTAATAGAGATAAGATTGAAAAAGCAAAGAAAACGGATAATTTTAGCAAAATTTCAATTTTTTCTTCTCTTTTTTGCCCTTATTTTCGAGAATTTTCCGAGATATGATTGAAAAAAGCAACAAAAACGGATAATATTAGCAAAATCTCACTTATTTCTTCTTTATTTTGCCCTTATTTTTGAATTTTTTCCTACCTATGATCGAAAAAACCAACGAAAACTGATAATTTTAGTATAATTCCACTTTTTTCTTCCCTATTTTGCCCTTATTCTCGAAATTTTACCGAGTTTTGATGGAAAAAAGAAACGAAAACGGAAAACTTCGGTGAAATTTCAATTTTTCTCCTATTTTCCCCTAATTTTCGAAATTTTCCGAAATATGATCGGAATAAGAAACGAAAACGGACTTTTTTTATCCAATTTTCAATTTTTTCCTCCATTTTGTCTTAAATTTCGTCATTTTAACGAGATATGAATGAAAAAACCAATGAAAACGGATAATTTTAGCAAAACTTCACTTTTTTCTTCTCTATTTTGCACTTTTTTTCGAAATTTTACCGAGATATCTACATCTTCATCTACATCTACATTAATACCCTACAAGCCGCCTTTCGGCGTGTGGCAGGGGGTGTAAACACCAGTTGAGTCTAAATTACTTCCTTATTCGATTATTGTCACGTATTGTTCGCAGAAAGAATGAATCTCTAAAACGATTCGTCCTAGCATCTATTTCTCTTAACTTACGGTCATTATCGGATCGACCGACGTAGCAGGGGGGTTGCATGATACCGATTGTATCTTCGGAAAATGTAGTTTCCCTGAATTTATTAAGCAATCGCAGCCTAGCTTCCAATCTCCTTTCTTTCAAGGATTCTCAACCTACGTCTGAGAGCATTTTTGTAACGCTTGCTTTTTTATCGTAGCATTTCTTAACAAAACGAACCGCTTTACGCTGCACTTTCTCGAGTTCGCGAGTACACGTTTCATTCGCCGGATCCCATATTCTTTCAAGGATTCCCAACCTACGTCTGAGAGCATTTTTGTAACGCTTGCTTTTTTATCGTAGCATTTCTTAACAAAACGAACCGCTTTACGCTGCACTTTCTCGAGTTCGCGAGTACACGTTTCATTCGCCGGATCCCATATACTTGCCGCATATTCCAGAAGGGGTCTGACCAAGGTAAAATAACATCGCTCTCTCACCTTTTCGTCGCATTTACCGACAATACGCTTTACGAAGCCAAGCCTTTTACTTGCTTTGCAGCAGATTTTTCGAATATGCGTGCTCCAATTTAAGTTATTAGTAATGTTGATCCCAAGATATTTAACTGAATCTACTACTTTGATACTAATTCCATTAATTTTGTATGGGTGATTTGGATGCATTTTTTTCTTTTCGAAGAAATTAACTACGGAGCATTTACTTACGTTAATATCTAATTCCCATTTTTCGCACCACCTTTGGATGAGGTCAGTCGAGTCCGAGTCACCCGCAAATATCCTCACATTACTAACTATCTCGTCACTCAAGTCATTGATATAAATAAGGAAAAGAAGAGGTCCAATTACACTGCCTTGAGGTACGCCAGAGGTAACTTTGACTCTATTTGAGCTGACGCCATCCAGTACAACTTGTTGTTCCCTCTCGTAGAGAAAATCCTTAACCCAGTCGACTACTTCCTTGTTAATGCCCGCTAGTTTTAGTTTGTAAATTAGTTTGTAGTGGGGGACTCTATCGAATGCTTTTTTGAAATCTAGGAAAATAGCGTCCACTTGCTTTTTACTTTCGGCGGACTTTAAGATATCGTGTACAAATAGAGCAAGTTGGGTTTCACATGATCGGGACTTACGAAAACCATGCTGGTTTGCGTCGAGGAATTCATTTCTATCTAAAAATCCCATGAGTGAGCTTACGACGATATGTTCCATTACCTTTCCGGACAGCGAAGTTAATGATATGGGTCTATAATTTTCTGGGTCCACCTTTAATCCGCTTTTGTAAACAGGAGTAATATTAGCTAATTTCCAATCAGATGGGACCCTACCTTCATTTATCGATTTACAAATTATAATTTTGAGGTAAGGGGCGACGATTTCTGCCAGTTCTTTAAGCACTCTTGCTGGAATGCCTTCTGGCCCTGGCGACTTATTTGGCTTAATTTTGCGTAATATTTTAACTATACCGTCCGTCGTAAAAGTTATATTTGGCATGGAATCCAGTATATTAACCTTAGGGAGGATCTCTATGTTACAATCTGATGTGAATACGCTTTGGTAAAATTCGTTTAGAATATTCGCTTTCCTCTTCGAATCGCAAGTAATGTTACCTTCGATATCCCTTATCGAGCTCACTGTTTATATCTTTCCCTGTACCTCTCTAACGTAGGACCAGAAAGCTTTAGGGTCTTACTCTAAACATTCCCCAAGTATTTTCTTTTTAAAGTTGCTGTGGGCGTTATGCATAGCTCGCTTGGTGTCGAATGTTGCTTTCTTGTGCTTTTCTAGCAATAGTGATCGTGGTGGATTTGAAACAGGCTGATCTATTCCCTTAAAAGCCTTTACTTTTCCGTGCAAATCTCTTTGTTTGCGGAGAGCCCTTCTAACCTCTTTATCGTACCATCTGGGCTCGCAATCATTTTTAGAGTATTTCGAAGGTATATACAAATCTATATATTTATGCATTATCTCCACGAATGATTTCCATGTATCCTCAGAGTTGTTGTTGCTTACGCGCGACTTAAATGAATTAAAATCGGTAGTTAGTTTTACGTTAAATTCCTCGAAATTGGCTTTGGAATAGAGATAAATTTTGCGTTTGGGTTTCTTATACTTGCTAAGGTTTATCTCGATATCTGCAAAAACGCCTTTATGGTCTCCAAGACCTTCGTCAATCGAAATGTTCACTATGCGCTCAGGAAAGTTAATTAAAAGGAGATCGAGTATATTGTCACCCCTGGTTGGCGATTTTACTGCTTGACTTAGTGAGTTTTTCTGAAGTAAATTTAATAACTTTATACATGAGTCGACATCCCGGGCCCTTTTCTTTATGCTATGATTATTCCAGTCGATGTCTGGAAGATTAAAATCCCCCCCGATTATAGTTATACTCTGGTTGTTCTTACTCGTGTAGAAATTTATTTCGTCGTTAAGATGTCGCAAAACCTGTCGAGAAGAGTTTGGTGGTCGGTAAAACGCACATACATTTATGTTCGGCTTGTTTTTTTGGCTTATTGTGCACCAGACGCTTTCTATATCGCTGTCATTCGAAGTCCTCGGCTTGCTCTGGAGAGATGATTTAACCGCAATAAAAACACCGCCACCTGTCTTTTCCCTACGATCCCGGCGATAAATAGTGTAATCCTTTGGAAATATTTCATTATCGCTTATATCCTCATTTAACCAGCTTTCTGTACCTATAAAAATATCGGTGTCGTGGCTACGAATAAGATGCTCCAAATCGGATACTTTATTTTTAACACTCCTACAGTTAACTATCACATAGAGATGGGCGCCGCGCCGATTACGCCAGCCGCCGACAATATCGGGCACGCTGCCGCTGCCGAAGAAATAACTACGGCGCGCCGCCGCCGGAAATTTTATCGGCGGTGGCGCGGCGTGGCTTGGATTTAAAACAAAGTCCCATAGTAGAAAATATGCTGACAAGTAGTTCGAAGAGATACGCTTTGAACTGATAGAACACATCTCGGGCTTTCCACGAGGGCGCTGATATATTAAAACCATTAAACAATCATCGATGATTATCCTTGGTTCGACGCTAGGTCGGGGCAAATATTCTCCCGTTTAATTTACATTGCGATTTTTAAGATTTTTTTAAATCACTTCCCGATTAGATAGAAACTTGAAACTCGGCATGTACATAGAGATCAATTATAAATTTTATGTGCGCTGTTCACCGTTTCGCTGATGGCCCTTGGTTCGATCCCAGTGAGGTATTTACATTCCTCAATGCATTTTTTATGGAGATAACAGAAACCAGTTTTAGGTACTTCCCGGCATGATATCGACTTCAAACTTTGCATAAAATAAGATCAAGTCAGAATAAGTCATACTGTGCATTCACAGATGCCAATATGTCCTTGGTTCGACTCCAGCCGTCTCTAAAATCAGAAGGTGATCCGATTTTTAAGAAGTTTTTTGAACCCCTTCCCAATAATATAGAAACTTGAAATTCGGATATAGATAAAGATCATTGATATATTTCAAATACTCAGTTTTAGGATATCTTGATCGTCCTTGGTTCGATCTCAGAGAGCCATTTACATTTCTTATGCATTTCAGATGGGGATAAAGGAGTTATATCAGGACCTTCCTGTTATGATATACCAGTGTCATTGACTTGAAATTTTTAAGTTTTGGCCATTACGTGTAACCGACAAAAAATTGCAATTTTGAACCTCAGTGTCATGGGTTCGATTCCAGAGGGCCCCAAAGTCCCGATTTTTTCCCTTTAAATGCATTGCTTTGATTTTCGGGAATTTTTTAAAATTACTTCCCGGACAGGAAGAGAATCAAAACTCAAGGAGCTTATATATATGGTCATCATCTATCGAAAACATAAATGACTTTTACGGAAAAAGTCCTTGGTTCGACGCTAGGACGATGTAAAAATCTGCCCTTAAAAACATTGTGGTAGTTTTTCATTATTTTTTTTGATGCACTTATGGAAATGATAGGAAGTTCGTGCTTGGCTAGAAGATATATATTAAGACTCGGTTTAAGAAAAAAATTATATGAGACCATGCTGTTCCTAGGTGCGATGCCAGAGCATAATAACATTTCTCACATAAGGAAAATATGTGAAAAGTAGGACGTCGTTTGAGGCAGTTGCAGCCAATATTTCTGCTTTAATTTTCACACATAGTAAGAGATGGTGATGTTCTGTTGTGCTGCATAGTAAGTATGACCAGAAAGACCCGGGTTCGATGCCAGGCAATTAAATTACAGCGAATTTTAAGAATATTTTCAATCCTTTTTTTGCTATTGAGGACCGTCTCGATATGATGCCGACATGAAGTTAGTGTTGTCGATATGCTTGCAGTATTCTAGCAACATTTTACTCGTACCTATATATACACTCATTCATTCATAGGGGATCAAAATTCTAACCATGTTCCACAAATTCCGTCCCGGAAACAAACAAAGTCCCGATTTTCTCCATAAAGATACTTGGTGGGGATTTTCGAAAAATTTTTTGAGGCACTTTCAGGCAAAGTAGAGAGTTGAAATTCAAGGGATCGCTGGAGGCCCTGCGTATCCGACGAAAACCATTAAGACATTATCCAAGTTTATCCTTGGTTCGATGCTAGGTCAGGGAAAATATGCTCCCGTTTAATTTACATTGCGGTTTTTAAGATTTTTTATTATCACTTTTTGATAAGATGGAAACTTGAAACTCAGCACTTGAATAGAGATCATAAATATATTTCATAATCTAATTTTAGCAATTCGCTGATTGTCCTTGGTTCGATCCCAGAGGGAAATTTACATTCCTCAATGCATTTTTTATGGAGATAACGGAAACAAATTTTATGTACTTCCAGACATGATATCGAGTTGAAACTTTGCATTAAATGAGATCAAGTCCTAACAAGTCATAATATGCATTCACAGCTGCCAATATGTTATATCCAATGCATTTCAGATAGGGGATAATGGAGTCTTATTTCAGGACCTTCCCAGTCCCAGTATTTACTTCAAACTTTGTATTAATTAAGATTAGGTCTTAACAAGTTATTATTCCTATTTGCATATTCCAATAGGTGCTGGGTTCGACACCAGGCGTTTACAAAAAATCAGAAATTGCAGCAATTTTTAAGGTTTGTTTAAGCCCTTCCCGATAACATTGAAACTCAAAACGTGGCATGTGAACAAAGATTATAAATACCTTTTATAAGCTTGCAGTATCCAAGCTACTTTTACTCGTATATAATAACATATTTCGTACGTAATATAATTCATACAATTTATTGCGGAAGATGTAACTTCCGCAATGCATGTTCGTTTTCGAATGTTTATAATAGAAAATAGGGATTTAAAATAACACAAATAAAATTCAGTATTTTCTCAGAATACTATCTCGCTGGATGTTTTTAATGAGTGAAGTATAGCTAAAAGTAGGCAGCTACTTTTTTGAACGCATTTTTCTTAAACCTCTCGACATTCCCTTCAAAATTTTCAGGATGTATTTTCCCAGAATATTTACCGGGAAATTTAAAAGTATCGAAAAAAGATCATAAAAGGAAGAAAATTATCAAGAATAAGAACTTCTTTGTTTCTCAAATGAGAGTGAGTATTTAAAGAACATGGACAAACAAATTCGCTACGGATTTCCAAATTTTTAATTTGAAATATTTTTCGTTTCTTATTTTTCTTGTAAATGTGATAAAATTTAACTGAACAGCTTTCAAATACTGTATCTCCATGTTGTATAATACTAAAATTAATTTAGTGTAACTTTCTCTTTCAACGCGTATATTTCTACTACGTGCATCAATCTCTCTTATGACCATGGGGGCGTTTGAGATAAGTTGGGCTTTAGTAATTTCAAGTAATGTGTATTCATTACGTATCATAATTTCTGTGAATATTTTTATAAAAACCATCTTGAACATACATGTAAACCAAAATGTTAACTCCAATAAGAGAATTTTCTTCTTAGGGTACAACAGTATTTTCCTGGATTACCTTCAATTCCTAATAATTGAAGCATCTTTTGGTTTATAAAAAAACGTCTAATCCAGAGTTCTAAAACATTATAATCGATTTGAATATCTTCATTAAAACATAGTGTACTCCCGCAACCAGCACTCCCATTGAGAGGAGTTTTAGTGTATGCGGGCTCACTCTCAACGATAAGAAAAGCAGACTAGAGCCACAGAGATTGAAGAAAAAATGGTATTCATCCATGAGAACTATGCGTTGTGCAAAGATTTTGTTGACAGAGTGTAACCTACTGCTGAATGCTATTAATATATTTATTTTAAACTCCTCTCATTCATTCATTTGCTTATTATTCTTTTAGTTTGTTTAAACTTAAATGTTTTGATTTGCGTTCATCATTTATACATTTTTTATTTTCTGGAAATTTCAATTAAACGTCTATTCCTGGATTCCATACTTGAAAAATGTGGCGCAAATGTGATGTTAAACTAATTCACAACAATAGTACATCCATTGATCGACATTCTGCTGGCTATTTGTGCCCAATTTGTGATACCACTCTTTAAACGTTCCTAAAGTAATGTAGCGTAATTATAAGAAGCATGCTTTTGTGAAAATAAGGAAAGCAACGTATTGCCAAATTAACCCCTTTACGGCGCAGAGCGAGCTAGAATCGAAAATTGCTGGCCAAGAATAAGGAAACATTTTTTGAGTGTGAACTTTGAAACTTCGCATTTCCATACCTCAATAAGTTCTGCATATAATATTCCCAGACAGCGTCTTATGTGAGCTATTTTTCCTTAAATCGGAGGGTCCGAGAGAGGACAAGAGAAAGAAATATAATTTAAAAGACATGTTGAATGAAGAGAGTATTTCACCTAAAGAAGCTAATTCAGAGATCTGATGGAAGTGATGCAATAATTCAACTGTGATCACTTAAAAAATCATAATTAAGCTTATGGGTTGATTATTTAATACTGTATTGATTTTTTCCGATGATTCTGCTCATTTGGGTTTGGTTTGAGGCTGAAGAATTTTGCAAAAATCTAAGCCTGGCATTATTCGTGAATTTTGGTCAATTTTGACCACCTGTGGAATTTTAATAGGTAGAAATCAGCGTAAATAATTTGGTAGTAATTGGCAGGATTTATTTGAGAATTGCCAGTACTAAAGTCCGCACTCAAGATAAGGATTTTTTTGCCAGGTTTTTTCGATTCTAGCCCATTGTTCTGCGTATTCAAGATAGCTCTACATTGTCTTTATTGGTATGATATAATTGTAATGTTTATATAAATATAATTGTCTATGTCTATGTAAGAACCCTGCAAGCCGCCTTTCGGCGTGTGACAGGGGGTGCAAGCACCTTGACTCTATTTTCCTAAACGCTTGCTTTCGCGTAAACTTCACGGAAAAATAAATTTTTGAAACGATTCGTTCTAGCATCTATTTCCCTAATCTTTCTGGCAGTATCAGAACGGCCCATATAACAGAGGGGTCGCATTATATCGGTTACATCATCTGAAAACGTAATTTCTCTGAACTTATTTAATAAATTTATTCTTTGAATTTTTCTTCTATCTTCTAATGATTCCCATCCCGCTTCCTGTAGCATCTGAGTGACACTCGCTGTTTTATCGTAGCAATTCTTTACAAATCGTATCGCCTTTCGTTGTACTTTTTCTAAATCCCGAATATGACATTTCTCTCCAGGGTCCCATACACTACATGCATACTCAAGGTGAGGCCTAACTAATGCTAAGTAACATCGCTCGCGAACTTTTTCTTCGCTCCTACCGACTATTCCTATAACGAAACCGAGTTTCTTAAGTGCTTTTCCACATATATTTTGGATGTTGGCACTCCATGATAGATTATTCGTGAGAGTTACTCCAAGATACCGATTCTACTGTCATTAGGTTTACCCCTCGGAGACTATAAGAATAATCATTTATTATAGATATACTTTCGAAGAAGTTAACTACCAAACACTTTTCTAAATTAAGCTCTAATTGCCAATCATCGCACCAGTTCATAATTCTATCTACTTCGTTCGAAAGGGTTAATCTATCCTCTGAACTAACTATTTCCCTGTAAATGACTGTGTCGTCTGCGAATATCCTAACATTGCTTTCAATGTGATTGCTGAGGTCGTTGATATATACTAAAAATAACAACGGTCCAATTACACTGCCCTGAAGGACGCCCGAGGTCACCTTAACCAAGTTGGAACTAGTACCATCAAGTAATACTCGCTGCTCTCTATCGGTGAAACCAAATTATTATCGCATATATCCAGTTAATAACTTCTGTATTGATACCCGCAACTTCTAATTTGTACAGCAATTTATGATGAGGTACCTTATCGAAAGCCTTCCGAAAATTTAAAAATATTGCATCGACTTGCTTATCTTTTTTAGCATAGTTTAGAATATCGTGTACTAATAAAGCCAGCTGAGACTCGCAAGAACGAGTCTTACGAAAACCGTGTTGATTCCTAATTACGAAATTAGACGTTTCAAGAAAACCCATTAAAGAGCTAGAAATTATATGATCCATAATTTTACCGCTCAGTGATGTTAAAGATATAGGTCTGTAATTAGCTGGATCGTCCTTAGAGCCGCTTTTAAATATTGGCGTGACATTCGTAATTTTCCAATCCTTCGGGACCTTTCCTTCGCTCATACTCTTGTCAAATATAACTTTAAGAAAATGTGCTACGCTCTCCGCAACTTCCTTGAACACTCGAGCCGGTATGTCTTCAGGACCTGGAGCTTTATTCGGTTTAACCTGTTGCAATAGTTTAATGATGCCGTCTTCTCTGAAGGTGATTTTTACATCGATTCAGGTTTATCAACATTCGGGAGAGTATTTAATGTATCGTCAGACGTGAAAACGCTTCCAAAAAAATCATTCAAGATATTAAGCTTTGCCTTTAGCTTCGTTTACTAAATTACCGCTAGTATCCTTTAATGAACCAACAGTTTGCTCTTTACCTTGGACCTCACGAACGTACGACCAAAACGCTTTTGGGTCCTCTTCCAAGTGTTCGCATAAAATCTTATTTTTATATTTTTATTGGTATGACATAATTGTAATAATGTATTCTCAGATATTCGAGTTATTCGCCTTTTTTTCTGCCGTATACGAACGAAAATTTACACGCCGCCGGTTACGCCGCGCCGCCGCTGACGATTAAGCAGTCAGCGTTCACGCCGTTACGCCGCCGCCGCCGGCTTCATTTTCCCCCTACGCCGCCGCTGACAAAAATCATAACGGCGCCCATGTCTACTATCACAATTGATATTTTTCTTTCGCAAACAAATTTAGGTGGGATTGTCGGTAAATTTCGCTTATTTTTCGTTTCGCTGTTCGGCGTTTTTTCCATAATTCGATCGGCCGAGTATTTCGTTCCCTTCAACCCACTAACTGGCCTACTCTTTATCCTAAAAAAAAGTACCTACAGTGCTCATAAATCCTCCGAGCCACCCGAATATGATCGAAAAAAGAAACGAAACCATATAATTTAACCGATACCTCAATTTTTTTCCTCTAGTTTGCCTAAAGTTTCGTAAATATAAGAAGATTTGATGTAAAAAATTAATGAAAACGGATTATATCACCCAAATTTCATTTTTGTTTTCTCCATTTTTCCTTATTTTTCGTCATTTTATTGAGATATGATCGAAAAATGCAACGAAAACGGATAATTTCACCGAAATTTCAAACTCATTCCTCAATTTTGCCTTAGATTTCGTCATTTTATCGATATATGATCGAAAAAAGCAACGAAAATGGATAACTTCACCGAAATTTGAACTTTTTCCCTCTAGTTTTCCATAATTTTCGTCATTTTCTTGTGATATGATCGAAAAAAGAACGAATCGGATAATTTCACAAAAATTTAAAATTTTTTCCTCTATATTGCCTTAATTTTCGTCAATTACTCGAGATTTGATCGAATAAAGCAAAGAAAACGGATAATTTCACCAAAATTTCAATTCTTTTCCTCTATTTTGCCTTAATTTTCGTTCTTTTTAACGAAATATGATCAAAAAAGGATCGAAAACGGATTATATACCCAAATTTCATTTTTTTTCTCTAATTTTCCTTATTTCTCGTTATTTTATCGAGATATGAACGAAAAAACCCATAGAAACGAGTAATTTAACGGAAATTTCAAACTTTTTGCTCAATATTGCCTTAGTTTTCGACATTTTATCGATATATGATCGACAAAAGCAACGAAAATGGATAACTTCACCGAAATTTCAACTTTGTTCCTCCATTTTCCCTTAATTGTCGTCATTTTCTCGAGATAAAATCGAAAGAAGCAACGAAAACGGATAATTTCAGAAAAATTTAGACTTTTTTCCTCTATTTAGACTTAATTTCCGTCAATTTCTCGAGATTTGATCGAAAATAGCAAGGGAAACGGATATTTTCATCGAAATATCAATTCTTTTCCCCTATTTTGCCTTATTTTTCGTCACCTAATCGAGATATGATCGAAAAAGCAATTAAAACGGATAATTTTACCGAAATTTCAATTTTTTTCCTCTACTTTGCATTGATTTTCGTCATTTTATCAGGATAAGATCCAAAATAGCAACTAAAACGAATAATTTTACCGAAATTTCAATTTTTTCCTCTATTTTGCCTTAATTTTCGTCATTTTATCGAAATATGATCCGAAAAAACGGATAATTTCAACCACATTTCAATTGTTTTTCCTATTTTGCCGAAATTTTCGTTCTTTTTAACGAAATATGATCAAATAAAGTATCAAAAACGGATTATATCATCCAAATTTGATTTTTTAAAACTATTTTTCCTTATTTCTCGTCATTTTATCGAGATATGATCGAAAAATGCAAGGAAAACGGATAATTTCCCCGAAATTTCAAACTTTTTCCTCAATATTGCCTTAGTTTTCGACATTTTATCGATATTTGATCGAAAAAGCAACAAAAATGGATAACTTCACCGAAATTTCAACTTTTTTCCTCTATTTTCGCTTAATTGTCGTCATTTTCTCGAGATTTGATCGAAGAAAGGCAACGAAAACGGATAATTTAACCGATACAACAATTTTATTCCTTTATTTTGCCTAAAGTTTCGTAATTTTAAGAAGATTTGATTTAAAAAGTAATGAAAACGGATGATATCACCCAAATTTCATTTTTGTTTTCTCTATTTTTCCTTATTTTTCGTCATTTTATTGAGATATGATCGAAAAATGCAACGAAAACGAATAATTTTACCGAAATTTCAAACTCTTTCCTCAATTTTGCCTTAGTTTTCGTCATTTTATCGATATATGATCGAAAAAAGTAACAATAATGGATAAATGTAGCGCAATTGCGAGTTCATCCTCTATTTTGCCTTAATATTCGTCATTTTATCGAGATATATTGGATAAAAAGCAAAGAAAACGGATAATTTTACCGAAATTTCAAACTCTTTCCTCAATTTTGCCTTAGTTTTCGTCATTTTATCGATATATGATCGAAAAAAGTAACAATAATGGATAAATGTAGCGCAATTGCGAGTTCATCCTCTATTTTGCCTTAATTTTCGTCATTTTATCGAGATATGATCGACAAAATCAACAAAAAAGGATAATTAAACCAAAATTAATCTTTTTTCCTCTATTTTGCCTTAATTGTCGTAATTCAATCAAGATATGATAGAAAAAAGCATAGTAAACAGATAATTTTAGCGAAATTTTTACTTTATTTCTTTATTTTGCCTAATTTTCGTCAATAAGTCGAGATTTGATTTAATAATGCAAAGAAAACGGATAATTTCACCAAAATTTCAATTCTTTTCCTCTATTTTGCCTAAAGTTTCGTAATTTTAAGTAGATTTGATGTAAAAAAAGTAATGAAAACGGATTATTTCACCCAAATTTCATTTTTGTTTTCTCTATTTTTCCTTATTTTTAGTCATTTTATCGAGATATGATCGAAAATTGCAACGAAAACGGATAATTTCACCGAAATTTCAATTTTTTTCCCTCTATTTTGACTTAATTTTTCTGATTTTATCGAGATATGATCGAAAAAAGCAACGAAAACGAATAGTTTCAACGTAATTTCAATTTTCTTCCTCTATTTTGCCCAAGGTTTCGTTCTTTTTAACAAAATATGATCGAAAAAAGGAACGAAAACAGATTATATCACCCAAATTTCATTTTTTCCACTATTTTGCCCTAATATTTGTCATTTTATCTAGATATGATCGAAAAGAGCAACGAAAGCCGGAATCAACCTCCCGGAGTCCACCTACAATTGTCGATCTCCCGAATTCGACCACCCCGAGTTGACCTACCGGATTCGACTTCTCATAACTGTCCTGCCTGAATTGACCTCCCGTAATCGATCTCCTGGAATCAACCTCACCGGACAACCTCGGTTCATGTACCTCGGATCATCGACCTCAGGTCATCGACCTCGGGTCATTGACCTCGGGTTGCCAACCTCGGTTCTTCGACATCGGGTCATCGACATAGGGTCATCGACTTCGGGACATCGACCTTGGGTCATCGACCTCGGGTCATCGACCTTGGGTCATATACCTCGGGTCATCGACCTCGGGTCATCGACCTTGGGTCATCGACCTCGGGTCATCGACCTTGGGTAATCGACTTCGTGTCTTCGACATCGGGTATTTGACCTTGGGTCATCGACCTCGGGTCATTGACCTCGGGTTGCCAACCTCGGTTCTTCGACATCGGGTCATCGACATAGGGTCATCGACTTCGGGTCATCGACCTTGGGTCATCGACCTCGGGTCATCGACCTTGGGTCATAGACCTCAGGTCATAGACCTCGGGTCATCGACCTCGGGTCATCGACCTCGGGTCATCGACCTTGGGTCATCGACCTCGGGTCATCGACCTTGGATAATCGACTTCGTGTCTTCGACATCGGGTATTTGACCTTGGGTTATCGACCTAGGGTCATCGACCTCGGGTCATCGACTTCGGGTCATCGACCTCGGGTCATCGACCTTGGGTCATCGACTTTGGGTCATCGACCTTGGGTCATCGACCTTTTGTCTATGACTACGGGTCATTGACCTTGGGTCATCGACCTCGGGTCATCGACCTCGGGTCATCGACCTCGGGTCATCGACCTCGGGTCATCGACCTCGGGTCATCGACCTCGGGTCATCGACCTCGGGTCATCGACCTCGGGTAATCGACCTCGGGTCATCGACCTCGGGTCATCGACCTCGGGTCATGGACTTCGGGTCATCGACCTCGGGTCATCGACCTCGTGTCATCGACCTCGGGTCATCGACCTCGGGTCATCGACCTCGGGTCATCGACCTCGGGTCATCGACCTCGTGTCATCGACCTCGGGTCATCGACCTCGGGTCATCGACCTCGGGTCATCGACCTCGGGTCATCGACCTCGGGTCATCGACCTCGGGTCATCGACCTCGGGTCATCGACCTCGGGTCATCGACTTCGGGTCATCGACCTCGGGTCATTGACCTCGGGTAATCGACCTCGGGTCATCGACCTTTGGTCATCGACCTTTGGTCATCGACTTCGGGTCAAGTTAATATAGAAGAAAGCAGCAAAATGGGATAATTTTAGCGAACATTTAATATTTTTGCTCTATGTCGCTAAAATGTTTGGCATTGTGATAGATATTATCGAAAAAAGTGACAATATGCGATAATATGGGATCGATAAAAGCAACGAAAACGGATAATTTTTGCAAAATTTCAATTTTTTCCTCTATTCTGCCTTAAATTTCGTCATTTTAAGAAGATTTGATATTTAGAAGTAACGAAAACGGGTAAATTCCCCAAATGTCAACTTTTCTCCTGTATTTGCCTTAATTTTCGTCCTTTTTAATGAGATATGATAGAAGAAAGCAACGAAAACGGATAATATCACCGAAATTTCAATATTTTTCCTCTATTTTGCCTTAATATTCGTCATCTTCTCGAGATATGATCGAAAAAAGACACGAAAACGGATAATTTCACCAAAATTCAAACTTTATTCCTCTAGTTTGCCTTAATTTTCGTTAATTTCTCTAAATATGATTCGATAAAAGAAAAAAAAAACGGAAATTTCACCAAAATTTCAATTGTTTTCCTCTATTTTAGTTAATGTTTCTTCCTTTTCAACGTGATATTTAAAAAAAGAAGGAACGAAAACGGATTATATCACCGTAATTTCAACTATTTTGCCTTCAATATCTTCTTTTTTAACGAGATATGAACGAAAAAACCCACGGAAACGAACAATTTCACAGAAATTTCAATTTTTTCGTCTATTCTGCCTAATATTTCGTCATTTTAACCAGATTTGAACTAAAAAAGTAATGAAAACGGATAATTATCCTGAATGTCCACTTTTCTCTTATATTTGCCTTAATTATCGTTCTTTTTAATTAGATGTGATCGAAAAAAGCACCGAAAACGGATAATTTCATCGAAATTTCAAATATTTCCCTCTATTTTGCCTAAATGTCCGTCATTTTATTGAGATATGATAGAAAAAAGTAACGAAAACGGTAAATTTCAACGAAATTTTCTTCCTATTTTTCGCCTTAGGTTTCGTCCTTTTTAATTAGATATGATCAAATAAAGCAACAAAAATGGATAATTAAAATAAAAAATTCACCTTTCACCAAAATGAGGAAAACGAGGAAAATTTAGCAAAAAAAGAGGATTGAAATTGAAATTTCGCTAAAATTATTCGTTTTTGTCGCTTTTTTCTAGAATATCTCGATAAAACGAGGAAAATTAAGGAAAAAATAGGAAAAAAATTGATATTTCAATAACATTATTCGTTATTGTTGCTTTTTTCGATAATATCTCCGTAAAATGAGGAAAATGAAGGAATAAAAGAGGAAAAAATTGAAATTTCCCTAAAATTTTTCGTTTTTGTTGCTTTTTTCGATAATATATCAGTAAAATTAGGAAAATTAAGGACAAAAAGGAAAAAATTGATATTTCGCTAAAATTATTCGTTTTTGTTGCTTTTTTCGATAATATCTCGACGAAATTTGGAAAATAAAGGAAATAAAAGAGGAATGAAATTGAAATATCGCTAAAATTATTCGTTTTTGTTGCTTTTTTCGATAATATCTCGATAAAATGAGGAAAATAAAGGAAAAAAAGCGTAAAAAATTGAAATTTCGCTAAAATAATCTGTTTTTGTTCCTTTTTTCGGTCATATCTTGATATAATTGGGAAAATTGAGGAAAAATGAGGAAGAAATTTGAAATTTTACTAACATTTTACGTTTTTGT
This sequence comes from Sympetrum striolatum, assembly GCA_947579665.1. Taxonomy (NCBI): domain Eukaryota; kingdom Metazoa; phylum Arthropoda; class Insecta; order Odonata; family Libellulidae; genus Sympetrum; species Sympetrum striolatum. The sequence goes on from OX388351.1 coordinate 77,412,158, forward strand.
TGCTTTTTAGATAACAGCTCGACAAAACGATGAAAATTAATGAAAAAAATTGAAATTTCGCCATCTTTCTTTGTTTTGGTTGCTTTTTGCGATAATTTATCGATAAGATTAGGCAAATTAAGGAAAAAAGAGGAAAAAAATTTAAATTGCGCAAAAATTATTGGTTTTTGTTGCTTTTTTCGATAATATCTCGATCAAATGAGGAAAATTAAGGAAAAGAAAGAGGAAAAAAATTGAAATTTCGCTAAAAATATTCGATTTTGTTATATATTTTGTTTATTTTTTTGAAAATATCTCGATAAAATGAGGAAAATTAAGGAAAAGAAAGAGGAAAAAATTTGAAATTTCGCTAAAAATATTCGTTTTTTTTTTGCTTTTTTCGCTCAGATCTTGATATAAAGGGTAAAGTTAAGGAAAAAAAGGAGGATTGAAATTGAAATTTCGCTAAAATTATTCGTTTTTGTCGCTGTTTTCTAGAATATCTCGATAAAATGGGGAAAATAAAATAAAATAAGAGGAAATAAAATTGAAATTTCGCTAAAATTATTCGTTTTTGTTGTTTTTTTTTTCGTTCATATCTCGATAAAATGAGGAAAATCAAGGGAAAAGAAGAAGAAATAAAATAAAATTTCGATAAAATTATTTGTATTTCTTGCTTTCATCGATAATTTCTCGATAAAATGAGGAAAATAAGGGTAAAAAATATGAAATTTAATTAAAATTTCGCTAATATTATTTTTTTGTAGCTTTTTACGGTCATATATCGATAAAATGAGGAAAATTAAGGAAATAAAAGAGGAAAAAAATTGATATTTCGCTAAAATGATCTGTTTTTGTTGCTATTATCGATAATATCTCGATAAAATGAGAACAATTAAGGTTAAAAAAAAGAGGAAAAAAAATGAATTGACACTTAAATTATTCGTTTTTTTAGCTATTTTCGTTCATATCTCGATACAATGTGGAAAAAAAGGGGAGGAAATTGAAATTTCGCTAAAAGTTTTCGTTTTTGTTGCTTTTTACGTTAATATCCCGATAAAATTAGGAATATTTAGGGAAAAAAAGGAAAGAAATTGAAATTTCGCTAAAATTATTCAATTTTCTTGCTTTTTTCGGTCAAATGTCTATAAATTGAGAAAAATTAAGGAAAAAAAGAGGAAAAAAATTGGAATTTCGCTAAAATTATTCCTTTTGGTTGCTTTTTTCGGTCATATCTTGATATATAGGGGAAAATTAAGAAAAAAAAAGAGGAATGAAACTGAAATTGCACTAAATTTAATGGTTTTTGTTGCTTTTTTCGATAATATCTTGATAAAATGAAGAATATTAAAAAAAAAGTGGAAGGGAATTGAAATTTAGCTAAAATTAGTCGTTTTTGTTTCTTTTTTCGATAGTATCTCGATAAATAAGGAAAAAAAAGGAAAAAAAATTTTGCAGCTTTTATTGGTCATATCTCGATATAATGTGGAAAAAAGGGGAAGAAATTGGAATTTCGTTAATATTATTCGTTTTTGTTACTTCATCGGTCATATCTTGAGATAAAGGGGAAAATTAAGGAAAAAAAGACGATGGAAATAGAAATTTCGCTAAAATTAATGGTTTTTGTTGCTTTTTTCGATAATATCTTGATATAATGACGAAAATGAAGGCAAAATAAAGAAGCGGAATTGAAATTACGCCTTAGTGAAATATAAATTATTTCCTCTATTTTGTGTTTATTTTTCGTTATTTTATCGAGATATGATCGATAAAAGCAAAGAAAACGGTTAATTTTAGCAAAATTCCCATTGTTTTTTCTCTATTTTGAATTAATTTTCGTCATTTTAACGAGAGATGATCGTGAAGAGCCACAAAACTGATAATTTTAGCAAAATTAAAACTCGTTTCATCTATTTTTCGTTTATTTATTTTTTTATTTAAAGTTACAAAATTTTAAAAATTAAAATTTTTTTAAATATTTAGTGCTTTCTTCGATCATATCTTAATAAAAAGGCAAAAATTTGGGCGAGATAGATGAAAAAAAAATAGAAATTTTGCTAAAACTATCCGTTTCCGTTTATTTTTTCGATCATATCTAGATAAAATGACAAAATTAATGCAAAATAGAGGAGAAAAATTGAAAATTCGCAAAAATCATCTGTTTTCGTTGCTTATTACAATCGTATTTCGAAAAAATGACGAAAATTAAGGAAAAATATATAAAAAAAAGTTGAAATTTCGCTTAAATGATCTGTTTTTGGAGCTTTTTTCGATAATATCTCGATAAAATGAGGAAAATTAAGGAAAAAGAGGGAAAAAATTTGAAATTTCGCTAAAATTATTCGTTTTTTTTGCTTTTTTCGATAATATCTCTATAAAATGAGGGAAATTAAGAAAAAAAGAGGAATAAAATTGAAATTTCGCTGAAATTATCTGTTTTCGTTGCTTTTTACGGCCATATTTCGATAAAATGAGGCAAATTTAGGAAAAAAAGAGGAAAAAAAATGAAATGACACCTAAATTATTCGTTTTTTTAGATTTTTCGGTCATATCTCGATATAATGTGGAAAAAAGGGGAGGAAATTGAAATTTCGCTAAAATTAATGGTTTTTGTTGCTTTTTTCGATAATATCTTGATATAATGACGAAAATGAAGGCAAAATAAAGAAGCGGAATTGAAATTACGCCTTAGTGAAATATATATTATTTCCTCTATTTTGTGTTTATTTTTCGTTATTTTATCGAGATATGATCGATAAAAGCAAAGAAAACGGTTAATTTTAGCAAAATTCCCATTGTTTTTTCTCTATTTTGAATTAATTTTCGTCATTTTAACGAGAGATGATCGTGAAGAGCCACAAAACTGATAATTTTAGCAAAATTAAAACTCGTTTCATCTATTTTTCGTTTATTTATTTTTTTATTTAAAGTTACAAAATTTTAAAAATTAAAATTTTTTTAAATATTTAGTGCTTTCTTCGATCATATCTTAATAAAAAGGCAAAAATTTGGGCGAGATAGATGAAAAAAAAATAGAAATTTTGCTAAAACTATCCGTTTCCGTTTATTTTTTCGATCATATCTAGATAAAATGACAAAATTAATGCAAAATAGAGGAGAAAAATTGAAAATTCGCAAAAATCATCTGTTTTCGTTGCTTATTACAATCGTATTTCGAAAAAATGACGAAAATTAAGGAAAAATATATAAAAAAAAGTTGAAATTTCGCTTAAATGATCTGTTTTTGGAGCTTTTTTCGATAATATCTCGATAAAATGAGGAAAATTAAGGAAAAAGTGGGAAAAAATTAGAAATTTCGCTAAAATTATTCGTTTTTTTTGCTTTTTTCGATAATATCTCTATAAAATGAGGGAAATTAAGAAAAAAAGAGGAATAAAATTGAAATTTCGCTGAAATTATCTGTTTTCGTTGCTTTTTACGGCCATATTTCGATAAAATGAGGCAAATTTAGGAAAAAAAGAGGAAAAAAAATGAAATGACACCTAAATTATTCGTTTTTTTAGATTTTTCGGTCATATCTCGATATAATGTGGAAAAAAAGGGGAGGAAATTGAAATTTCGCTTAAATTATTCGTTTTTGTTGCTTTTTTCGATAATATCTTGATATAATGACGAAAATGAAGGCAAAATAAAGAAGCGGAATTGAAATTACGCTATAGAGAAATATATATTATTTCCTCTATTTTGTGTTTATTTTTCGTTATTTTATCGAGATATGATCGAAAAAAGCAAAGAAAACGGTTAATTTTAGCAAAATTCCCATTGTTTTTTCTCTATTTTGAATTAATTTTCGTCATTTTAACGAGAGATGATCGTGAAGAGCCACAAAACTGATAATTTTAGCAAAATTAAAACTCGTTTCATCTATTTTTCGTTTATTTATTTTTTTATTTAAAGTTACAAAATTTTAAAAATTAAAATTTTTTTAAATATTTAGTGCTTTCTTCGATCATATCTTAATAAAAAGGCAAAAATTTGGGCGAGATAGATGAAAAAAAATAGAAATTTTGCTAAAACTATCCGTTTCCGTTTATTTTTTCGTTCATATCTAGATAAAATGACAAAATTAATACAAAATAGAGGAGAAAAATTGAAATTTCTCAAAAATAATCTGTTTTCGTTGCTTATTTCAATCGTATTTCGAAAAAATGACGAAAATGAAGGAAAAATAGATGAAAATAGTTGAAATTTTGCTTAAATTATCTGTTTTTGGAGCTTTTTTCGATAATATCTCGATAAAATGAGGAAAATTAAGGAAAAAAGGGAAAAAATTTGAAATTTCGATAAATTATTCGTTTTTTTTTTGCTTTTCTCGATAATATCTCTATAAAATGAGGGAAATTAAGAAAAAAAAGAGGAATAAAATTGAAATTTTGCTAAAAGTTTTCGTTTTTGTTGCTTTTTACGTTAATATCTCGATAAAATTAGGAATATTTAGGGAAAAAAAGGAAAGAAATTGAACTTTCGCTAAAATTATTCATTTTTGTTTCTTTTTTCGATAGAATCTCTATATAATGTGGAAAAAAGGGGAAGAAATTGAAACTTTGCTTAAATTATGGTTTTTGTTGCCTTTTTCGTTCATATCTCGATAAAATGAGGAAGATTAAGGAAAAAAAGTGGAAAAAAATTGATATTTCTCTAAAATTATTCAATTTTCTTGCTTTTTTCGGTCAAATGTCGATAAAATGAGGAAAATTAAGGAAAAAAAGAGGAAGAAAATTGATATTTCCCTAAAATTATTCGTTTTTGTTGCTTTTTTCGATTATATCTCATTAAATTACGAAAATTAAGAAAATAAAGTGGAAAAAAAATGAAATGACGCCTAAATTATTCGTTTTTGTAGCTTTTTGCGGTCATATCTCTATATAATGTGGAAAAAAAGGGGAAGAAATTGAAAATTTGCTTAAATTATGGTTTTTGTTGCTTTTTTCGTTCATATCTCGATAAAATGAGGAAAATCAAGGAAAAAAAAGAAGAAATAAAATGAAATTTCGATAAAATTATTCGTTTTAGTTGCTTTCTTCGATAATATATCGCTAAAATGAGGAAAATGAAGGAAAAAAAGGAATAAAACTGAAATTTCGCTAAAATTATCTGTTTTTGTTGCTTTTTACGTCCATATCTCGATAAAATGAGAAAAATTAAGGAAAAACAGGAAAAAAAATTGATATTTTCCTAAAATTATTCGTTTGTGTTGCTTTTTTCGATTATATCTCGATAAAATGAGGAAAATAAAGAAAAAAAGAGGAAAAAAAATGAAATTACGCCTAAATTTTGCGTTTTTGTAGCTTTTTTCTTTCACATCTCGATATATTCTGGAAAAAAAGGGGAAGAAATTGAAATTTCGCTTAAACTATTCGTTGTTGTTGCTTTTTTCGATTATATCTCGATAAAATGAGAACAATTAAGGTTAAAAAAAAGAGGAAAAAAAATGAATTGACACTTAAATTATTCGTTTTTTTAGCTATTTTCGTTCATATCTCGATACAATGTGGAAAAAAAGGGGAGGAAATTGAAATTTCGCTAAAAGTTTTCGTTTTTGTTGCTTTTTACGTTAATATCCCGATAAAATTAGGAATATTTAGGGAAAAAAAGGAAAGAAATTGAAATTTCGCTAAAATTATTCAATTTTCTTGCTTTTTTCGGTCAAATGTCTATAAATTGAGAAAAATTAAGGAAAAAAAGAGGAAGAAAATTGATATTTCGCTAAAATGATCTGTTTTTGTTGCTTTTTTTTGATAATAACTCGATAAAATGAGGAGAATTAAAGAAACAAAGGGAAAAAAACTTGAAATTTCGCTTGAATTATTCGTTTTTGTTGCTTTTTTTGAAAATATCTCGTTTAAAGAGGAGAATGAAGGAAAAAAAGAGGAATAAAATTGAAATTTCGCTAAAATATACGTATTTCTTGCTTTTTTATGTCAAATCTCGATGAAATGAGGAAAATTAAGGAAAAAAAGAGGAAAAAAATGAAATGACACCTAAATTATTCGTTTTTTTAGATTTTTTCGGTCATATCTCGATATAATGTGGAAAAAAAGGGGAGGAAATTGAAATTTCGCTTAAATTATTCGTTTTTGTTGCTTTTTTCGTTCATATCTCTATAAAATGAGGAAAATCAAGGAAAAAAAAGAAGAAATAAAATAAAATTTCGATAAACTTATTTGTATTTCGTACTTTCATCGATAATTTCTCGATAAAATGAGGAAAATGAAGGTATAAAAGAGGAAATTAATTTAAAATTTCGCTTAAATTATTCGTTGTTGTTGCTTTTTTCGATTATATCTCGATAAAATGAGAACAATTAAGGTGAAAAAAAAGAGGAAAAAAAATGAAATGACACCTAAATTATTCGTTTTTTTAGCTTTTTTCGGTCATATCTCGATATAATATGGAAAAAAGGGGAGGAAATTGAAATTTCGCTTAAATTATTCGTTTTTGTTGCTTTTTTCGTTCATATCTCGATAAAATAAAATAAAATTTCGATAAAATTATTTGTATTTCTTACTTTCATCGATAATTTCTCGATGAAATGAGGAAAATGAAGGTATAAAAGAGGAAATTAATTTAAAATTTTACTAATATTATTTTTTGTACCTTTTTACGGTCATATCTCGATAAATTGAGAAAAAGTAAGGAAAAAAACAAGGAAGAAAATTGATATTTCGCTAAAATGATCTGTTTTTGTTGCTTTTTTTTGATAATAACTCGATAAAATGAGGAAAATTAAAGAAACAAAGGGAGAAAAACTTGAAATTTCGCTTAAATTATTCGTTTTTGTTGCTTTTTTCGAAAATATCTCGTTTAATGAGGAGAATGAAGGAAAAAAAGAGGAATAAAATTGAAATTTTGCTAAAATATACGTATTTCTTGCTTTTTTCGGTCAAATTGCGATGAAATGAGGAACATTAAGGAAAAAAAGAGGAAAAGAAATGAAATGACACCTAAATTATTCGTTTTTTTTAGATTTTTTCGGTCATATCTCGATATAATGTGGAAAAAAAGGGGAGGAAATTGAAATTTCGCTTAAATTATTCGTATTTCTTGCTTTTTTCGGTCAAATCTCGATGAAATGAGGACAATTAAGAAAAAAAGAGGAAAAAAAATTGATATTTCCCTAAAATTATTCACACTGAAGAAATTGAAAATTTGCTTAAATTATGGTTTTTGTTGATTTTTTCGTTCATATCTCGATAAAATGAGGAAAATCAAGGGAAAAAAAGAAGAAATAAAATAAAATTTCGATAAAATTATTTGTATTTCTTGCTTTCATCGATAATTTCTCGATAAAATGAGGAAAAACGATTGTAAAAAAGAGGAAATTTAATTAAAATTTCGCTAATATTATTTTTTTGTAGCTATTTACGGTCATATCTCGATAAAATAGGAAAATTAAGGAAATAAGAGAGGAAAAAAATTAATATTTCGCTAAAATGATCTGTTTTTGTTGCTTTTATCGATAATATCTCGATAAAAAGAGGAAAATTGAGGAAAATTCAGGAAAAAAAAGAGGAAAATATTGAATATTCGCTAAAATTATTCGTTTTTGTTGCTTTTTTTCGGTCATATCTTGATATATAGGGGAAAATTAAGGAAAAAAAGAGGAATGAAACTGAAATTTCACTAAATTTAATGGTTTTTGTTGCTTTTTTCGATAATATCTTGATTAAATGAGGAATATTAAAGAAAAAAAGAGGAAAAAAATTTTTGTAGCTTTTATTGGTCATATCTCGATATAATGTGGAAAAAAGGGGAAGAAATTGGAATTTCGTTAATATTATTCGTTTTTGTTACTTCATCGGTCATATCTTGAGATAAAGGGGAAAATTAAGGAAAAAAAAGACGATGGAAATTGAAATTTCGCTAAAATTAATGGTTTTTGTTGCTTTTTTCGATAATATCTCGATAAAATGACGAAAATGAAGGCAAAATAAAGGAGCAGAATTGAAATTACGCTAAAATTATTCGTTTTCGTTGCTTTTAATAAATAAATGACGAAAATTAAGGAAAAATAGATGGAAAAAGTTGAAATTCGGCTAAAAGTTTCCGATTTCGTTGCTTTTTTCGGTCATATCTCGATAAAATGACGAAAATAAAGGAAAAATAGATGAAAAGAGTATAGATTTTGCTACAATTATCAGTTTTGTTGCTCTTTACGATCATCTCTTGATATAATGACGAATATTAAGGCAAAATAGAGGAGAAAAAGGACATTTTGCCTAAATTATCCGTTTTGGTTGCTTTTTAGGATCATATCTCGATAAAATGACGAAAAATAAAGATAAAATAATGGAAAAAAATTGAAATTTTGCTATAACTATCCATTTATGGTGCTTTTTTGAGGCAAGGAAAGCAAAGAACAAACGAAAACGGATAATTTCCACTCCAAGAGGTCGACTCCGGGATGTCTACTCCCGGATGACTTACGGTCCATTACCCGAGGTAAATGAACCTAGGTCGATGACTCGTGGTCAATGAACCGATGTCAATGACAAGATGTTGATGACCCAAGGTCGATGACCCGAGGTCAATGAGCCAGGTCGATGAACCCAGGTCGATGAACCCAGGTCGATGACCCAAGGTCGATGACCCAAAGTCGATGACCCGAGGTCAATGACCCGAGGTCAATGACCCCAGGTCGATGACCCGAGGTCGATGACCCGAGGTCAATGACCCGAGGTAAATGACCCCTGGTCGATATACCCGAGGTCAATGACCAGAGGTCAATGACCCGAGGTCTTTGACCCAAGGTCGATGACCCAAAGTCGATGACCCAAGGTCAATGACGTGAGGTCTTTTGCCCAAGGTCGATGACCCGAGGTCAATGACCCCAAATCAATGACCAAAGGTCAATGACCCCAGGTTGATGACCCAAGGTCGATGACCTGAGGTCAATTACCCGAGGTTTATGACCCGAGCTTTATGACCCGAGGTCAATGACCCGAGGTCAATGACCCGAGGTCAATGACCCCTGGCCAATGACCCCAGGTCAATGACCCCTGGCCAATGACCCGAGGTCAATGACCCGAGGTCAATGACCCCAGGCCAATGACCCCAGGTCAATGATCCGATGTCAATGACCCCAGGTCAATGACCCGAGGTCAATGACCCGAGGTCAATGACCCGAGGTCTATGACCCAAAGTCGATCTCCCGGAGTCAACCTCCTGGAGTCGACCTCCAGGCGTCGAACTCCCGGAGTCGACCTCCCGGAGCCGAACTCCCGGTGTCGTAGTCCCGGAGTCGAGCTCCTGGAGTCGTACTCCCGGAGTCGAGCTCCCGGAGTCGTCCTCCAAGAGTCGACCTATCAGAGTCTTCCTCCCTGAGTCAACCTCCCAGAGTCGACCTCCTGGAGTCGACCTCCCGGAGTCAACATCACGCAGTCGATCTCCGGTCATCGACCTTGCATCATCGACTTTTTGTCATCAACCTCGGGTCATCGACCTCGGGTGATCGTCCTCTGGTCATCGACCTCGGGTATTCGACCTTGGGTCAACAACTTGGGTCAACCTGGGTCAACTTGGGTCAACAACAACAACAACTTGGTTAATTTTAGCGATCATTGAATATTTTTGCTCGATTTTATCAAAATGTTCGTCATTTTGTCAGGATAATATCGAAAACAGCGACAGAATGGGATTATTGTAGTGAAATTTTGATATTTTTTCGCTCTCGTTCAGCAGATTTTTCGTAATTTTGTCAAGATAATAACGAAGAAAGCGACAAAATGGGATAATTTTAGTGAAATATAAATAAAATTATATTTTTTGGCTCTATTTCACCATTATTTTGGGCATAGTGAAGGATAATATCGAAAAAAGTGAGGATAATTTAAGCGAAATTTCAATTTTTATCCTCTATTTCGCCGTAATATTCGTCATTTTATCGAAATATGATCATAAAAAGCAACGAAAGCAGATAATTTTAGATAAATTGCTAATTTTCTCCTCTATTATGCCTTAATTTTCGTAATTTTACGAGATACAAAAACGGATAATTTTAGTGAAATATATATTATTTCCTCTATTTTGTGTTTATTTTTCGTTATTTTATCGAGATATGATCGAAAAAAGCAAAGAAAACGGTTAATTTTAGCAAAATTCCCGTTGTTTTTTCTCTATTTTGAATTAATTTTCGTCATTTTAACGAGAGATGATCGTGAAGAGCCACAAAACTAATAATTTTAGAAAAATTAAAACTCTTTTCATCTATTTTTCCTTTATTTATTTTTTTATTTAAAGTTACATAATTTTAAAAATTAAAATCTTTTTAAATATTTAGTGCTTTTTTCGATCATATCTTAATAAAAAGGCGAAAATTTGGGCGGAATAGATGAAAAAAATAGAAATTTTGCTAAAACTATCCGTTTCTGTTTATTTTTTCGATCATATCTAGATAAAATGACAAAATTAATACATCTGTTTTCGTTGCTAATTTCAATCGTATTTCGAAAAAATGACGAAAATTAAGGAAAAATAGATGAAAAAAGTTGACATTTCGCTTAAATGATCTGTTTTTGGAACTTTTTTCGATAATATCTCGATAAAATGAGGAAAATTAAGGAAAAAAGGGAAAAAATTTGAAATTTCGCAGAAATTATTCATTTTTTTTGCTTTTTTCGATAATATCTCTATAAAATGAGGGAAATTAAGAAAAAAAAGAGGAATAAAATTGAAATTTCGCTAAACGTTTTCGTTTTTGTTGCTTTTTACGTTAATATCTCAATAAAATTAGGAATATTTAGGGAAAAAGAGGAAAGAAGTTGAACTTTCGCTAAAATTATTCGTTTTTGTTTCTTTTTTCGATAGTATCTCTATATAATGTGGAAAAAAGGGGAAGAAATTGAAACTTTGCTTAAATTATGGTTTTTGTTGCCTTTTTCGTTCATATCTCGATAAAATGAGGAAAATCAAGGAAAAAAAAGAAGAAATAAAATGAAATTTCGATAAAATTATTCGTTTTAGTTGCTTTCTTCGATAATATATCGATAAAATGAGGAAAATGAAGGAAAAAAAGGAATAAAATAGAAATTTCGCTAAAATTAACTGTTTTTGTTGCTTTTTACGTCCATATCTCGATAAAATGAGAAAAATTAAGAAAAAATAGGAAAACAAATTGATATTTCCCTAACATTATTCGTTTGTGTTGCTTTTTTCGAAAATCTCGATAAAATGAGGAAAATTAAAAAAAAAAAGAAAAAAAATGAAATTACTCCTAAATTTTGCGTTTTTGTAGCTTTTTTCTTTCACATCTCAATATATTGTGGAAAAAAAGGGGATCAAATTGAAATTTCGCTTAAATTATTCGTTTTTGTTAGCGTTTTTCGTTCATATCTCGATAAAATGAGGAAAATCAAGGAAAAAAAAGAAGAAATAAAATAAAATTTCGGTAAATTTATTAGTTTTTGTTGCTTTTATCGATAATTTCTCGATAATATGAAGATAATTTAGGAAAAAAAGAGGAAATTAATTAAAATTTCGCTAATATTATTATTTTTTCCTTTTTACGGTCATATCTCGAAAAAATTAGAAAAAATAAGGAAAAAAAGAGGAAAAAAATTGATATTTCGCTAAAATGATCTGTTTTTGTTGCCTTTTTTTGATATTAACTCGATAAAATGAGGAAAATTAAGGAAAAAAAAACTTGAAAGTTCGCTAAAATTATTAGTTTTTGTTGCTTTTTTCGATAATATATCGATAAAATAAAGAAAATTAAGGAAAAAAAGAGAGAAAAAATTTGAAATTTCTCTAAAATGATTGGTATTTCACTTAAATTATTCGTTTTTGTTGCGTTTTTCTTTCATATCTAGTTAAAATGAGGAAAGTCAATTGCATTTATCGATATTTTCTCAATAAAATGAGGAAAATTAAGGGAAAAAAGGAGAAAAAATAGAAATTTTGCTAAAATTATTCGTTTTTCTTATTTTTTTCGAAAATATCTCGTTAAATGAGGGGATTATAGGAAAAAAAGAGGAAAAAAAAATTGAAATTTCACTAAAAATATTTGTTTTTCTTGCTTTTTCGGTCAAATCTCGATAAAATGAGGAAAATTAAGGAAAAAAAGAGGAAAAAAATTGATATTTCCCTAAAATAATTCGTTTTTGTTGCTTTCATCGATAATATATCGATAAAATGAGGAAAATGAAAGAATAAAAGGAAAAAAGTGAACTTTCGCTGAAATGATCTGTTTTTGTTGCTTTTTACGGCCATATCTCGATCAAATGAGAAAAATTAAGGAAAGAAAGAGGATAAAATTGTTATTTCCCTAAAATTATTCGTTTTTGTTGGTTTTTTCGATAATTTCTCGATAATATGAGAATAATTTAGGAAAAAAAGAGGAAAAAAACTGAAATTTTGCTAAAATTAATCGTTTTTTTTGCTTTATTCGATAATTACTCGATGATATGAGGAAAATTAAGGGAAAAAAGAGGAAAAAATAGAAGTTTCGCTAACATTATTCGTTTTCCTTGCTTTTTTCGAAAATATCTCTTTAAATGAGGAAAATTAAGTAAAAAAAATTGGAAATAAATTTAAATTTCGCTATAATTATTCGTTTTTGTTTCTTTTTTCGATAATATCTCGATAAAATGTGGAAAATTAAGGAAAAAAATTGAAATTTCGCCAAAATTATTCGTTTTTGTTTTATATTTTGTTTCTTTTTTGATAATATCTCGATAAAATGAGGAAAATTAAGGAAAAGAAAGAGGAAAAAAATTGAAATTTCGCTAAAAATATTCGTTTTTTTTGCTTTTTTCGCTCAGATCTTGATATAAAGGGTAAAATTAAGGAAATAAAGGAGGATTGAAATTGAAATTTCGCTAAAATTATTCGTTTTTGTCGCTTTTTTCTAGAATATCTAGATAAAATGAGGAAAATAAAGGAAAATAAGAGGAAATAAAATTGAAATTTTGCTAAAATTATTCGTTTTTGTTGTTTTTTTCGATAATATTTCGATAAAACGAGGAAAATTAAGCGAAATATAGGAAATAAATTGAAATTTCGCTATAATTATTAGTTTTTGTAGCTTTTTTAAAACAATATCTCGATAAAATGAGGAAAATGAAGGTAAAAAAGAGAAATTTTAATTAAAATTTCACTAACATTATTTTTTTGTAGTTTTTTTTGTCATATCTCGATAAAATGAGGAAAATTAAGGAAAAAAAGAGGAAAAAAATTGATATTTGGCTAAAATGACCTTTTTTGTTGCTTTTTTTTGATAATATCTCGATAAAATGAGGAAAATTAAGGAAAAAAAACTTGAAGGTTCGCTAAGATAATTAGTTTTTGTTGCTTTCTTCAAAAATATCTGGTTAAATGAGGAGAATGAAGGGAAAAAAAGAAGAAATAAAATGAAATTTAGATAAAATTATTCTTTTTTGTTTCTTTCTTCGATAATATATCGATAAAATAAGGAAAATTAAGGAAAAAAAGAGGAAAAAAAATTGAAATTTCTCTAAAATGATTGGTATCTCGATAAATTATTCGTTTTTATTGCGTTTTACTTTCATTTCTAGATAAAATGAGGAAAATCAAGGAAAAAAAGAAGAAATAAAACAAAATTTCGAAAAAATTATTTGTTTTTGTTGCGTTTATCGATAATTTCTCAATAAAATGAGGAAAATTAAGGAAAAAAGAGGAAAAAAATTGAAATTTTGCTAAAATTATTCGTTTTTGTTGCTTTATTAGATAATATCTCGATAAAATGAGGAAAATTAAGGGAAAAAAGAAGAAAAAATAGAAATTTCGCAAAAATTATTCGTTCGAAATAATTCGAAATTTCGAAATTAATCGAAATTCAAAATTTCGAAAAAAAATGATATTTCCCTAAAATCATTCGCTTTTGTTGCTTTCATCGATAAAATGAGGAAAAAGAAAGAAAAAAATTGAAATTTCGCTAAAAATATACGTTTTTCTTGCTTTTTTCGGTCAAATCTCGATAAAATTAGGACAAATAAGAAAAAAAAGAGGAAAAAAATTGATATTTCCCTAAAATCATTCGTTTTTGTTGCTTTCATCGATAATATATCGATAACATGAGGAAAATGAAAGAAAAATATTGAAATTCCGCTAAAATTATTCGTTTTTGTTGCTTTATTAGATAATATCTCGATAAAATGAGGAAAATTAAGGGAAAAAAGAAGAAGAAATAGAAATTTCGCAAAAATTATTCGTTCGAAATAATTCGAAATTTCTTAATTAATCGAAATTCGAAATTTCGAAAAAAATTGATATTTCCCTAAAATCATTCGCTTTTGTTGCTTTCATCGATAAAATGAGGAAAATGAAAGAAAAAAATTGAAATTTCGCTAAAAATATACGTTTTTGTTTTATATTTTGTTTCTTTTTTGATAATATCTCGATAAAATGAGGAAAATTAAGGAAAAGAAAGAGGAAAAAAATTGAAATTTCGCTAAAAATATTCGTTTTTTTTGCTTTTTTCGCTCAGATCTTGATATAAAGGGTAAAATTAAGGAAATAAAGGAGGATTGAAATTGAAATTTCGCTAAAATTATTCGTTTTTGTCGCTTTTTTCTAGAATATCTAGATAAAATGAGGAAAATAAAGGAAAATAAGAGGAAATAAAATTGAAATTTTGCTAAAATTATTCGTTTTTGTTGTTTTTTTCGATAATATTTCGATAAAACGAGGAAAATTAAGCGAAATATAGGAAATAAATTGAAATTTCGCTATAATTATTAGTTTTTGTAGCTTTTTTAAAACAATATCTCGATAAAATGAGGAAAATGAAGGTAAAAAAGAGAAATTTTAATTAAAATTTCACTAACATTATTTTTTTGTAGTTTTTTTGGTCATATCTCGATAAAATGAGGAAAATTAAGGAAAAAAAGATGAAAAAAATTGATATTTGGCTAAAATGACCTTTTTTGTTGCTTTTTTTTGATAATATCTCGATAAAATGAGGAAAATTAAGGAAAAAAAACTTGAAGGTTCGCTAAGATAATTAGTTTTTGTTGCTTTCTTCAAAAATATCTGGTTAAATGAGGAGAATGAAGGGAAAAAAAGAAGAAATAAAATGAAATTTAGATAAAATTATTCTTTTTTGTTTCTTTCTTCGATAATATATCGATAAAATAAGGAAAATTAAGGAAAAAAAGAGGAAAAAAAATTGAAATTTCTCTAAAATGATTGGTATCTCGATAAATTATTCGTTTTTATTGCGTTTTACTTTCATTTCTAGATAAAATGAGGAAAATCAAGGAAAAAAAGAAGAAATAAAACAAAATTTCGAAAAAATTATTTGTTTTTGTTGCGTTTATCGATAATTTCTCAATAAAATGAGGAAAATTAAGGAAAAAAGAGGAAAAAAATTGAAATTTTGCTAAAATTATTCGTTTTTGTTGCTTTATTAGATAATATCTCGATAAAATGAGGAAAATTAAGGGAAAAAAGAAGAAAAAATAGAAATTTCGCAAAAATTATTCGTTCGAAATAATTCGAAATTTCGAAATTAATCGAAATTCAAAATTTCGAAAAAAAATGATATTTCCCTAAAATCATTCGCTTTTGTTGCTTTCATCGATAAAATGAGGAAAAAGAAAGAAAAAAATTGAAATTTCGCTAAAAATATACGTTTTTCTTGCTTTTTTCGGTCAAATCTCGATAAAATTAGGACAAATAAAAAAAAAAAGAGGAAAAAAATTGATATTTCCCTAAAATCATTCGTTTTTGTTGCTTTCATCGATAATATATCGATAACATGAGGAAAATGAAAGAAAAATATTGAAATTCCGCTAAAATTATTCGTTTTTGTTGCTTTATTAGATAATATCTCGATAAAATGAGGAAAATTAAGGGAAAAAAGAAGAAGAAATAGAAATTTCGCAAAAATTATTCGTTCGAAATAATTCGAAATTTCTTAATTAATCGAAATTCGAAATTTCGAAAAAAATTGATATTTCCCTAAAATCATTCGCTTTTGTTGCTTTCATCGATAAAATGAGGAAAATGAAAGAAAAAAATTGAAATTTCGCTAAAAATATACGTTTTTCTTGCTTTTTTAGGTCAAATCTCGATAAAATGAGGACAAT
Organism: Sympetrum striolatum; assembly: GCA_947579665.1. Classification (NCBI taxonomy): domain Eukaryota; kingdom Metazoa; phylum Arthropoda; class Insecta; order Odonata; family Libellulidae; genus Sympetrum; species Sympetrum striolatum. The sequence goes on from OX388351.1 coordinate 77,428,204, forward strand.
TAAGAAAAAAAAGAGGAAAAAAATTGATATTTCCCTAAAATCATTCGTTTTTGTTGCTTTCATCGATAATATATCGATAACATGAGGAAAATGAAAGATAAAATTTGAAATTTCGCTAAAAATATTCTTTTTTTTTGCTTTTTTCGCTCAGATCTTGATATAAAGAGTAAAATTAAGGAAATAAAGGAGGATTGAAATTGAAATTTCGCTAAAATTATTCGTTTTTGTCGCTTTTTTCTAGAATATCTAGATAAAATGAGGAAAATAAAGGAAAATAAGAGGAAATAAAATTGAAATTTTGCTAAAATTATTCGTTTTTGTCGCTTTTTTCTAGAATATCTAGATTAAATGAGGAAAATAAAGGAAAATAAGAGGAAATAAAATTGAAATTTTGCTAAAATTATTCGTTTTTGTTGTTTTTCCGATAATATTTCGATAAAACGAGGAAAATTAAACAAAAAATAGGAAATAAATTGAAATTTCGCTATAATTATTCGTTTTTGTAGCTTTTTTCAACAATATCTCGATAAAATGAAGAAAATGAAGGTAAAAACAGAAATTTTAATTAAAATTTCACTAATATTATATTTTTGTAGTTTTTTTGGTCATATCTCGATAAAATGAGGAAAATTAATGAAAAAAAGAGGAAAAAATTGATATTTCGCTAAAATGATCTGTTTTTGTTGCTTTTTTTTGATAATATCTCGATGAAATGAGGAAAATTAAGGAAAAAAAACTTGAAAGTTCGCTAAGATAATTAGTTTTTGTTGCTTTCTTCGAATATATCTCGTTAAATGAGGAGAATGAAGGGAAAAAAAGAAGAAATAAAATGAAATTTAGATAAAATTATTCGTTTTTGTTTCTTTCTTCGATAATATATCGATAAAATAAGGAAAATTAAGGAAAAAAAGAGGAAAAAAAATTGAAACTTCTCTAAAATGATTGGTATTTCGATAAATTATTCGTTTTTGTTGCGTTTTACTTTCATTTCTAGATAAAATGAGGAAAATCAAGGAAAAAAAGAAGAAATAAAACAAAATTTCGAAAAAATTATTTGTTTTTGTTGCGTTTATCGATAATTTCTCAATAAAATGAGGAAAATTAAGGAAAGAAGAGGAAAAAAATTGAAATTTTGCTAAAATTATTCGTTTTTGTTGCTTTATTAGATAATATCTCGGTAAAATGAGGAAAATTAAGGAAAAAAAGAGGAAAAAATTTGAAATTTCTCTAAAATGATTGGTATTTCGCTTAAATTATTCGTTTTTGTTGCGTTTTTCTTTCATATCTAGTTAAAATGAGGAAAGTCAATTGCATTTATCGATAATTTCTCAATAAAATGAGGAAAATTAAGGGAAAAAATCTGATGTGGCCAGCACATGACTTTCTCCATGTATAAGATGTAAATATTTATCCACGGCAGTATTTTCGAACTCTATATTCAATCTAAACTTGTAAGATAAGAGATTAATTTATATCATATTATCTTTTACGTCAAAAACATTATAAATAATGTTTTCGGGACATGTTCGATGAAAAACGATGAAATGGCCTTTCACCCCAGCTCCCAGTGCGCCCACCACGTACATAATCTGCAACTTCCGGTTTATCAGTATTTTTCAAATAACTCCTACACAATCAGTGGTAAAGAAATATGTTTCATACAAAAGTCATAGTAAATTACATTTTCTAAAACTTTTATAAGAAATAGTATATTCCTAAATATCATATTTATGGAGATATTTTGAAAACCGGAAATGAGCTTTGAAGAATGAAGCTCGACTTCCGGTCAACCGATTTACTTCAAAATCTAATCAACTCTAACGACATCAACCAAAATACTATATATGAAATTTGGTGTTGATCCAACAATTACTTTTCATGTTAGAGCGCCCACAAAGTACATAATCAGCTACTTCCGGTTGATCAGTATTTCACGAATAACTCCTAATCAACCGGTGATACAAAAATATGTTAAATACAAAAATTATAGTAAAATAAATTATCTAAAACTTTTATAAGGTGTACAATATACCTATATATCATATTTATGGAGATATTTTAAAAACCGGAAATGAGCTTTAATGAATGAAACTCGACTTCCGGTTTACCGATTTACTTGAAAAATTAATCAACTCTGACAGCACACACGACGGTACTATATATGAATTTTGGTATTGATACGACTAATAGTTTTACGTTAGAGCGCCCACTGTCACACACACACACACACACACACACACACACAGACATCATTCCGAAAATGGTCAAAACGTGTTCTAGGGACCCCAAAACATGTATTTCCGTTGAAATCTCGAAGTCGATTTTTTTCATGAAAACAATACTTTCTCTATACTTCGTATATGGAGAAAGTAAAAAGGAGAAAAAATAGAAATTTTGCTAAAATTATTCGTTTTTCTTATTTTTTTCGAAAATATCTCGTTAAATGAGGGGAATATAGGAAAAAAGAGGAAAAAAAATTGAAATTTCACTAAAAATATTTGTTTTTCTTGCTTTTTCGGTCAAATCTCGATAAAATGACGAAAATTAAGGAAAAAAAGAGGAAAAAAAATCATATGACGCCTAAATTATTGGTTTTTGTAGCTTTTATTGGTCATATCTCGATATAATGTGGAAAAAAGGAGAAGAAATTGAAATTTCGCTTAAATTATTCGTTTTTGTTGCGTTTTCCGTTCATATCTCGAAAAAATGTGGAAAATCAAGGAAAAAAAAGAAGAAATAAAATAAAATTTCGATAAAATTATTTGTGTTTGTTGCTTTTATCGATAATTTCTCGATAATATGAGAAAAATTTAGGAAAATAAGAGGAAAAAAACTGAAATTTTGCTAAAATTAATCGTTTTTTTTGCTTTATTCGATAATAACTCGATGATATGAGGAAAATTAAGGGAAAAAAAGAGGAAAAAATAGAAATTTCGCTAACATTATTCGTTTTCTTGCTTTTTTCGAAAATATCTCGTTAAATGAGGAAAATTAAGCAAAAAAAATTGGAAATAAATTGAAATTTCGCTATAATTATTCGTTTTTGTTTCTTTTTTCGATAATATCTCGATAAAATGAGGAAAATTAAGGAAAAGAAAGAGGAAAAAAATTGAAATTTCGCTAAAAATATTCGTTTTTTTTTTGTTTTTTGGCTCAGATCTTGATATAAAGGGTAAAATTAAGGAAACAAAGGAGGATTGAAATTGAAATTTCGCTAAAATGATTCGTTTTTGTTGTATTTTTCGATAATATTTCGATAAAACGAGGAAAATTAAGCAAAAAAATAGGAAATAAATTGAAATTTCGCTATAATTATTCGTTTTTGTAGCTTTTTTCAACAATATCTCGATGAAATGAGGAAAATGAAGGTAAAAAAGAGGAAATTTAATTAAAATTTCACTAATATTATTTTTTTGTAGTTTTTTTTGGTCATATCTCGATAAAATGAGGAAAATTAAGGAAAAAAAGAGGAAAAAAATTGATATTTCGCTAAAATGATCTGTTTTTGTTGCTTTTTTTTATAATATCTCGATAAAATGAGGAAAATTAAGGAAAAAAACTTGAAAGTTCGCTAAGATAATTAGTTTATGTTGCTTTCTTCGAAAATATCTCGTTAAATGAGGAGAATGAAGGGAAAAAAAGAAGAAATAAAATGAAATTTAGATAAAATTATTCGTTTTTGTTTCTTTCTTCGATAATATATCGATAAAATAAGGAAATTAAGGAAAAAAAGAGGAAAAAAAATTGAAATTTCTCTAAAATGATTGGTATTTCGATAAATTATTCGTTTTTATTGCGTTTTACTTTCATTTCTAGATAAAATGAGGAACATCAAGGAAAAAAAGAAGAAATAAAATAAAATTTCGAAAAAATTATTTGTTTTTGTTGCATTTATCGATAATTTCTCAATAAAATGAGGAAAATTAAGGAAAAAAGAGGAAAAAAATTGAAATTTTGCTAAAATTATTCGTTTTTGTTGCTTTATTAGACAATATCTCGATAAAATGAGGAAAATTAAGGGAAAAAAGGAGAAAAAATAGAAATTTCGCAAAAATTATTCGTTGGAAATAATTCGAAATTTCGAAATTTCGAAATTAATCGAAATTCGAAATATCGAAAAAAATTGATATTTCCCTAAAATCATTCGTTTTTGTTGCTTTCATCGATAAAATGAGGAAAATGAAAGAAAAAAATTGAAATTTCGCTAAAAATATACGTTTTTCTTGCTTTTTTCAGTCAAATCTCGATAAAATGAGGACAATTAAGAAAAAAAAGAGGATAAAAATTGATATTTCCCTAAAATCATTCGTTTTTGTTGCTTTCATCGATAATATATCGATAAAATGAGGAAAATGAAAGAAAAAAATTGAAATTTCGCTAAAAATATACGTTTTTCTTGCTTTTTTCGGTCAAATCTCGATAAAATGAGGAAAATCAAGGAAAAAAAAGAAGAAATAAAATAAAATTTCGATAAAATTATTTGTTTTTGTTGCTTTTATCGATAATTTCTCGATAATATGAGGAAAATTTAGGAAAAAAAGTGGAAAAAAACTGAAATTTTGCTAAATTAATCGTTTTTTTTGCTTTATTCGATAATAACTCGATGATATGAGGAATATTAAGGGAAAAAAATAGGAAAAAAATGGATTGACGCCTAAGTTATTCGTTTTTGTAGCTTTTACTGGTCATATCTCGATATAATGTGGAAAAAAAGGGGAAGAAATTGAAATTTCGCTTAAATTATTCGTTTTTGTTTGCGTTTTTCCTTCATATCTCGATAAAATGAGGAAAATCAAGGAAAAAAAAGAAGAAATAAAATAAAATTTCGGTAAATTTATTTGTTTTTGTTGCTTTTATCGATAATTTCTCGATAATATGAGAATAATTTAGGAAAAAAAGAGGAAAAAAACTGAAATTTTGCTAAAATTATTCGTTTTTGTCGCTTTTTTCTAGAATATCTAGATTAAATGAGGAAAATAAAGGAAAATAAGGGGAAATAAAATTGAAATTTTGCTAAAATTATTCGTTTTTGTTGTTTTTTTCGATAATATTTCGATAAAACGAGGAAAATCAAGCAAAAAATAGGAAATAAATTGAAATTTCGCTATAATTATTCGTTTTTGTAGCTTTTTTCAACAATATCTCGATAAAATGAGGAAAATGAAGGTAAAAAAGAGAAATTTTAATCAAAATTTCACTAATATTATATTTTTGTAGTTTTTTTGGTCATATCTCGATAAAATGAGGAAAATTAATGAAAAAAAGAGTAAAAAAATTGATATCTCGCGAAAATGATCTGTTTTTGTTGCTTTTTTTTGATAATATCTCGATAAAATGAGGAAAATTAAGGAAAAAAAACTTGAAAGTTCGCTAAGATAATTAGTTTTTGTTGCTTTCTTCGAAAATATCTCGTTAAATGAGGAGAATGAAGGGAAAAAAAGAAGAAATAAAATGAAATTTAGATAAAATTATTCGTTTTTGTTTCTTTCTTCGATAATATATCGATAAAATAAGGAAAATTAAGGAAAAAAAGAGGAAAAAAAAATTGAAATTTCTCTAAAATGATTGGTATTTCGATAAATTATTCGTTTTTGTTGCGTTTTACTTTCATTTCTAGATAAAATGAGGAAAATCAAGGAAAAAAAGAAGAATTAAAATAAAATTTCGAAAAAAATATTTGTTTTTGTTGCGTTTATCGATAATTTCTGAATAAAATGAGGAAAATTAAGGAAAGAAGAGGAAAAAAATTGAAATTTTGCTAAAATTATTCGTTTTTGTTGCTTTATTAGATAATATCTGGATAAAATGAGGAAAATTAAGGGAAAAAAGGAGAAAAAATAGAAATTTCGCAAAAATTATTCGTTCGAAATAATTCGAAATTTCGAAATTAATCGAAATTCGAAATTTCGAAAAAAATTGATATTTCCCTAAAATCATTCGCTTTTGTTGTTTTCATCGATAATATATCGATAACATGAGGAAAATGAAAGAAAAAAATTGAAATTTCGCTAAAAATATACGTTTTTCTTGCTTTTTTCGCTCAAATCTCGATAAAATGAGGAAAATCAAGGAAAAAGAAAGAAGAAATAAAATAAAGTTTCGATAAAATTATTTGTTTTTGTTGCTTTTATCGATAATTTCTCTTAAGGAAAATTTAGGAAAAAAAGAGGAAAAAAACAGGAATATTGCTAAAATTAATCGTTTTATTTGCTTTATTCGATAATAACTCGATGATATGAGGAAAATTAAGGGAAAAAAAGAGGAAAAATAGAAATTTCGCTAAAATTATTCGTTTTTTTGCTTTTTTCGAAAATATCTCGTTTAATGAGGAGAATAAAGGAAAAAAAGAGGAAAAAAATTGAAATTTCACTAAAAATATTCGTTTTTCTTGCTTTTTCGGTTAAATCTCGATAAAATGAGGAAAAATAAGGAAAAAAAAGAGGAATAAAATTGAAATTTCGCTAAAAGTTTTCGTTTTTGTTGCTTTTTACGTTAATATCTCGATAAAATTAGGAATATTTAGGGAAAAAAAGGAAAGAAATTGAACTTTCGCTAAAATTATTCATTTTTGTTTCTTTTTTCGATAGTACCTTGATAAAATGAGGAAAATTAAGGAAAAAAGGGGGAAAAAATTGATACTTCCCAAAAATTATTCAATTTTCTTGCTTTTTTCGGTCAAATGTCTATAAATTGAGAAAAATTAAGGAAAAAAAGAGGAAGAAAATTGATATTTCGCTAAAATGATCTGTTTTTGTTGCTTTTTTTGATAATAACTCGATAAAATGAGGAGAATTAAAGAAACAAAGGGAAAAAAACTTTAAATTTCGCTAAATTTATTCGTTTTTGTTGCTTTTTTTGAAAATATCTCGTTTAAAGAGGAGAATGAAGGAAAAAAAGAGGAATAAAATGGAAATTTCGCTAAAATATACGTATTTCTTGCTTTTTTCGGTCAAATCTCGATGAAATGAGGAAAATTAAGGAAAAAAAGAGGAAAAAAAATTAAATGACACCTAAATTATTCGTTTTTTTAGATTTTTTCGGTCATATCTCTATAAAATGAGGAAAATCAAGGAAAAAAAAGAAGAAATAAAATAAGATTTCGATAAACTTAATTGTATTTCGTACTTTCATCGATAATTTATAATCCACATATAATGTGGGAAAAAAGGGGAGGAAATTGAAATTTCGCTTAAATTATTCGTTTTTGTTGCTTTTTTCGTTCATATTTCTATAAAATGAGGAAAATCAAGGAAAAAAAAGAAGAAATAAAATAAAATTTCGATAAACTTATTTGTATTTCGTACTTTCATCGATAATTTATAATCCACATATAATGTGGGAAAAAAGGGGAGGAAATTGAAATTTCGCTTAAATTATTCGTTTTTGTTGCTTTTTTCGTTCATATCTCTATAAAATGAGGAAAATCAAGGAAAAAAAGAAGAAATACAATAAAATTTCGATAAACTTATTTGTATTTCGTACTTTCATCGATAATTTCTCGATAAAATGAGGAAAATGAAGGTATAAAAGAGGAAATTAATTTAAAATTTCGCTAATATTATTTTTTTGTACCTTTTTACGGTCATATCTCGATTAATTGAGAAAAATTAAGGAAAAAAAGAGGAAGAAAATTGATATTTCGCTAAAATGATCTGTTTTTGTTGCTTTTTTTTATACTAACTCGATAAAATGAGGAAAATTAAAGAAAAAAGGGAAAAAAACTTGAAATTTCGCTAACATTATTCGTTTTTGTTGCTTTTTTCGTAAATATCTCGTTAAATGAGGAGAATGAAGGAAAAAAAGAGGAATAAAATTGAAATTTCGCTAAAATATACGTATTTCTTGCTTTTTTCGGTCAAATCTCGATGAAATGAGGACAATTAAGAAAAAAAGAGGAAAAAAAATTGATATTTCCATAAAATTATTCACACTAAAGAAATTGAAAATTTGCTTAAATTATGGTTTTTGTTGATTTTTTCGTTCATATCTCGATAAAATGAGGGAAATCAAGGGAAAAAAAGAAGAAATGAAATAAAATTTCGATAAAATTATTTGTATTTCTTGCTTTCATCGATAATTTCTCAATAAAATGAGGAAAACGATTGTAAAAAAGAGGAAATTTAGTTAAAATTTCGGTAATATTATTTTTTGTTGCTTTTTACGTCCTTATCTCGATAAAATGAGAAAAATTAAGGAAAAATAGGGAAAAAATAGATATTTCCCTAAAATTATTCGTTTGTGTTGCTTTTTTCGATTATATTTCGATAAAATGAGGAAAATTAAGAAAAAAAATAGGAAAAAAAATAAAATTACGCCTAAATTTAGCGTTTTGGTAGCTTTTTTCTTTCACATCTCGATATATTGTGGAAAAAAAGGGGAAGACATTGAAATTTCGCTTAAATTATTCGTTGTTGTTGCTTTTTTCGATTATATCTCGATAAAATGAGAACAATTAAGGTGAAAAAAAAGAGGAAAAAAAATGAAATGACACCTAAATTATTCGTTTTTTTAGCTTTTTTCGGTCATATCTCGATATAACATGAAAAAAAGGGGAGGAAATTCAAATTTCGCTTAAATTATTCGTTTTTGTGGCTTTTTTCGTTCATATCTCGATAAAATAAAATAAAATTTCGATAAAATTATATGTATTTCTTACTTTCATCGATAATTTCTCGATAATATGAGGAAAATGAAGGTATAAAAGAGGAAATTAATTTAAAATTTCGCTAATATTATTTTTTGTACCTTTTTACGGTCATATCTCGATAAATTGAGAAAAAGTAAGGAAAAAAAAGAGGAAGAAAATTGATATTTCGCTAAAATGATCTGTTTTTGTTGCTTTTTTGATAATAACTCGATAAAATGAGGAAAATTAAAGAAACAAAGGGAGAAAAACTTGAAATTTCGCTAAAATTATTCGTTTTTGTTGCTTTTTTCGAAAATATGTCGTTTAATGAGGAGAATGAAGGAAAAAAAGATGAATATAATTGAAATATATTTATTGTTGATATTCGTTTTATGCTATCATTGCAAATAAGCGAGATATAAGCGTTTGAAAATTTGAAAAATCGCAAATTTAAAATTGCTCGAAATCGATGCGAAGAAATTCTGGTGGCAGATATATTTATTGTTGATACTAAATAAGCATTCGTTTTGCGCTATCATTGCAAATAAGCGAGATATAAGTGTTTGAAAATTTGAAAAATCGCAAATTTTAAATTGCTCGAAATCGATGCGCACAAATTCTGGTGGCAGATATATTTATTGTTGATACTAAATAAGCATTAGTTTTGCGCTATCATTGCAAATAAGCGAGATATAAGCGTTTGGAAATTTGATAAATCACAAATTTAAAATTGCTTGAAATCGATACCTATTAATTCTGGTAGTAGATATATTTATTGTTGGTACTAAATAAGCATTCGTTTTGCGCTATCATTGCAAATAAGCGAGATATAAGCGTTTGAAAATTTGAAAAATCGCAAATTTAAAATTGCTCGAAATCGATGCGCACAAATTCTGGTGGTAGATATATTTATAGTTGATACTAAATAAGCATTCGTTTTGCGCTATCATTGCAAATAAGCGAGATATAAGCGTTTGAAAATTTGATAAATCGCAAATTTAAAATTGCTCGAAATCGATGCACACAAATTCTGGTGGTAGATATATTTATTGTTGATACTAAATAAGCATTCCTTTTGCACTATCATTGCAAATAAGCGAGATATAAGCGTTTGAAAATGTGAAAAATCGCAAATTTAAAATTGCTCGAAATCGATACCCATTAATTATAGTGGTAGATATATTTTTTGTTGATACTAAATAAGCATCCGTTTTGCGCTATCATTGCAAATAAGCGAGATATAAGCGTTTGAAAATTTGAAAAATCGCAAATATAAAATTGCTTGAAATCGATGCGCACAAATTCTGGTAATAGATATATTTATTGTTGATACTAAATAAGCATTCGTTTTGCGCTATCATCGCAAATAAGCGAGATATAAGCGATTGAAAATTTGAAAAATCGCAAATTTAAATTTGCTCTAAATCGATGCGCAAAAATTCTGGTGGTAGATATATTTATTGTTGATACTAAATAAGCATTCGTTTTGCGCTATCATTGCAAATAAGCGAGATATAAGCGTTTGAAAATTTGAAAAATGGCAAATTTAAAATTGCTCGAAATCGATGCGCACAAATTCTGGTGGTAGATATATTTATTGTTGATACTAAAAAAGCATTATTTTTGCACTATCATTACAAATAAGCGATATAAGCGTTTGAAAATATGAAAAATCGCAAATTTAAAATTGCTCGAAATATATACCTATTAATTCTAGTGGTAGATATATTTTTTGTTGATACTAAATAAGCATCCGTTTTGCGCTATCATTGCAAATAAGCGAGATATAAGCGTTTGAAAATTTGAAAAATCGCAAATTTAAAATTGCTTGAAATCGATGCGCACAAATTCTGGTGGTAGATATATTTATTGTTGATACTAAATAAGGATTCGTTTTACGCTATCATTGCAAATAAGCGAGACATAAGAGTTTGAAAATTTGAAAAATCGCAAATTTAAAATTGCTCGAAAACGATGCGCACAAATTCTGGTGGTAGATATATTTAATTTTGATACTAAATAAGCATTCGTTTTGCGCTATCATTGCAAATAAGCGAGATATAAGCGTTTGAAAATTTGAAAAATCGCAAATTTAAAATTGTTAAATCGATACCCATAAATTCTGGTGGTAGATATATTTAATTTTGATACTAAATAAGCATTCGTTTTGCGCTATCATTGCAAATAAGCGAGATATAAGCGTTTGAAAATTTGATAAATCGCAAATTTAAAATTGCTCGAAATCGATGCACACAAATTCTGTTGGTAGATATATTTATTGTTGATACTAAATAAGCATTCCTTTTGCACTATCATTGCAAATAAGCGAGATATAAGCGTTTGAAAATGTGAAAAATCGCAAATTTAAAATTGCTCGAAATCGATACCCATTAATTATAGTGGTAGATATATTTTTTGTTGATACTAAATAAGCATCCGTTTTGCGCTATCATTGCAAATAAGCGAGATATAAGCGTTTGAAAATTTGAAAAATCGCAAATATAAAATTGCTTGAAATCGATGCGCACAAATTCTGGTAATAGATATATTTATTGTTGATACTAAATAAGCATTCGTTTTGCGCTATCATCGCAAATAAGCGAGATATAAGCGATTGAAAATTTGAAAAATCGCAAATTTAAATTTGCTCTAAATTGATGCGCACAAATTCTGGTGGTAGATATATTTATTGTTGATACTAAATAAGCATTCGTTTTGCGCTATCATTGCAAATAAGCGAGATAAAAAGGTTTGAAAATTTGAAAAATCGCAAATTTTAAAATAATCGAAATCGATGCCCATTAATTCTGGTGGTAGATATATTTATTGTTGATACTAAATAAGCATTCGTTTTGCTCTATCATTGCAATTAAGCGAGATATAA